>APFE030706247.1:101099-141270 GCA_000404065.3 Pinus taeda
AAAGGCAGCAACAGCACACAGTCACAGTCCAAATTGATTTTTAGTTGTTTCCTTTTTCTATATGTGTCAGCTAGGATAGAAACATTTTGTGTTTTGGTAAAAGCGGCAACAGCCGCTCATGAATGTACATCCATTTTCAAGGGATGTGAACCATATGTAAATATAAGTTCTGAACCCGGTTGTATGATCGGTTACGTTTTTATCACTATTATTGTTTCACGAACAGAGCTTCGACCTTAATACAAACAGAATTGCATTATAATCACAGTGCGTTGTTTTGATTCGGTGATCGTGGAATAACAAGCTCAGTATACCAAGAACGCGGACGGGCCCTGCGTACATGGTATACTGTTGTTATTTTAATTGTGTTTACAGTGTCATTTTAATTGCATTTACAGTCAGAGTATTTGATTGGTATTTGATATTGATATATATGCGCAGTGATCAAATCAATGTTTATATTTATGTATTTATGAATGCGTTGTTTATATGTTTATGCATGCGCTTGAATAGACTATCATTTGGATCGTGAATCATATCCTGTAAGGGATTTGATCCAGGGTTACCTTGTAAAGCACTGTCATGAACTTTATGATTACGATTTTCACTTTGAATGATTGTTGATGAATGTTCATGAATGTTGAGTAGCACTGAATAGAGGTTTTATGTTTGATGTCTCTGTAAGGAGACCAAAATCTTTAATTACAGTGATACACAGCATTTTATGAATTGAATCTTAGTTGATAGTGATACATAGTTTGATGCTTAGTTGATATTTAATTGAAAGTTTGATATTGAATCAAATCATAGCATTGTAATTAGGAAGAGTAGGCTTAGATTAGATCCTTTATGTCTATATATTTTAGGCACACGCCTCTAAGTCTACGCACCCTGGTCGATAATAAATATAGCCCAGTCTAGCACCCTAGATAGGACACTACACCATGTTGTATCAACACTGCTCCCATGGCATAGTCACTCGCATCCGTTTGGATCTCAAATGGTCTTTGAAGGTCTGGCAGTGTTGGTACTGGTGTTGTACTAATCTTTTCTTTCAAGGTGTCGAAGGCTTTTTGTTGTTTGCCTCCCCATTGAAACACCTTGTTCAATCCTGTTAAAGCATGTAAGGGAGATGCAATTAAGAAAAAGTTAGAAATGAACTTTCTCCAATATTGTGCTGCTCTTAAGAAGCTCCTAACTTCTGTAGTAGATTTGGGTTTAGGCCAGTTTACAATGACTGCCACCTTAGAGGGATCTATTTTCAATTCACCACCCCCTACTATATGTCCCAAATAATTCAAAGATGTTTTGCCAAATTCACATTTTCAGAGTTCAACATAAAGTTTTTATCTTTTCAAAACATCTAGTGTTTGCTTAACATGCTTTAAATGCTCTTCCCATGTTTTGTTAAATATCATAATGTCATCCAGATATACAATAACAAAATCATCAAGAAAAGGTCTAGTACATCATTCATTATTCTCATGAAATTAGCAGGTATTAGTTAAGCCAAAAGGCATAACTAGCCACTCATACTTGAAAGCAGTCTTCCATGCATCTTGTTCTGCAACTCTGACCTGATGATATCCACTATGCAATTCTAACTTGGAAAAATAAACAGCTTCTTTCAATTGATCTAATAGATCATCTATGCGAGGAAGAGGATAACGATTTTTGATTGTTATCTTATTCAGTGCTCGGTAATCAATGCACATTCTCCACGAACCATCTTTCTTTCTCACCAAAACAATTGGAGATCCACATGGTGATGTGCTAGGTCTGATGAACCCCTTCTCGAGAAACTCCCGCACTTGCTTCTTGATTTTTGCATTCTCTAAAGCAGACAACCTGTACATTCCAATGTTAGGCAATGGAGCATCCTCCTGCAAATTAATATCATGCGCTATTTCCTTTTTGGGTGGCAGACCTTTAGGTTCTTGAAACAAGATATCATACTCTAAAACAACTTTTTTCTAAATCAGCTTGTTGTTTAGCGTCATAGCCCTCAAATACATTGGTTTTATCAGGTTTCTTTTCCTTTACAACCATCAGTAAAAATTGTTTGCATGAATTTATAATTCATTT
Organism: Pinus taeda; assembly: GCA_000404065.3. Classification (NCBI taxonomy): domain Eukaryota; kingdom Viridiplantae; phylum Streptophyta; class Pinopsida; order Pinales; family Pinaceae; genus Pinus; species Pinus taeda. The sequence continues at coordinate 103,185 of APFE030706247.1, forward strand.
CATCTACCTTAAGTTTATGAGAGTATAATTATTCTTGAGCTTATGAGCTCCTACAAAGTATTTGATTCCATATTTAACAAGTAGATACTTGTTCTCAGCTCTATAGAAAATAACTTTTCTATCATACAAATAAGGACTTCGTAAAACAATTCCACATATATCCAAAGGAATTATGTCTAACTCAACCTCATCTACAAATGCTGACCCAAAAAAAACTTGAGTTTGCATTTGTCTAGTCACTTGTAGTTGTGCTTTATCACTTAACCATCCTAATGGGTATGGTTTCTTGTGAGGTGTAGTCAGTAATCCCAACTTCTTTACAATTGCTTCAGAAATTAAATTTACTTGTGAGCCCTGCACTATCAAACAAAGTATCAATCTTTTGATGTTTGGAAATAACTCGAATATGGAAAAGTTCATGTCTTTTTCTCTCATTTTCTTCATCAATAGCAGATTGTGCAGAGTTACTAGTAAATGCTTCAGAATTCTTACCTTTTATACTTGTGGCTGCAATGGTTGTTTCATCTCCTGAGTCCGACCCCAAATCTTTCTGAATAGCTGCAACAGTCTTCTTCTTCTTGCCCTCGAACTTCTTAGGTCTTAGCTCCAGATGCAGAATCCAACAGTGCTCATCATCATGCCCATCCTTCTTACAGTGAGTGCATGAAGACTTGCTTTTCTGTGCAGTGTTGGCCTTCCTTGCTTTCCATTTCTGTTTTCTTTTCTCCTTATTCTTGCTTGCAGTGGGTTGGGATGATCCCCCAATTTCTGGGTTCCCATTCTTTCCTCTAGCTTCTAGATGTGTAGCTTGAACGGATACCTCATATATACTAGTGGGATTAAACATGAGGATAGTGTGCTTCATGTAGCTGTGTAGACCACCGATGTATTTCAACAAAGTCTCTCAGGTGAGTCTAATGAGATTCCTAGAATCAAAGCTCTCTTCCTAAATTCTTGGGTGTAACCTTGTACACTTTGCCCTTTCAATTGTCGAAGAGTTTGCCAGCTCATCATGGCTTGTTGCATGTAGGCTAGTGGATAGAACTGCTTTTTGATTGCAGAAACAAATTCACTCCAGACAGAAAGAGTCTTACCATGTCTCTCATGTTAGCTTGGGTCCTGCTTTCCCACCAAACCAAGGCAGTTCCTCCAAGGTGTAGGCTAGCCAACTGAATCTTGCTCTTATCTGAATCGATAGTCTGCACTCTGCAATAAACATCAATTTGTCTAATCCAATTGTCCAGTTTTTTTGCATTCAAATCTCCATCATATATTCGTAAATCAAATTTAACATCTAGTTTAATCAAAGAGGTCTTCTTTTTATGTTCAGGGCTATTAGGAGATGTGAGAAAGTTTACTTCTTTCCCTTTTCCTTTTGAGTGGTCATGGAGGAGAGACTCTTCTTCTCCTTTATCTTGTTTGGAGCTTGATGAATCTTCATCTTTATGTTTTCTAAAGTCCTTATACATTTCCTCTACCATGGACCTTATGGCTAGGAAACTATCTATAAATTGAGGGTCTAGCCCCACAGAACCTTCCTCCGACATTGTCTTCTGAAGATAGACTCTTCCAATTTTAGGATCAGTTTCGACCAACTCTCCTTCTCCTAATTTGAGCTTTGATCTAGTTAACATTCAACAGCTAAAACCAGCACAAGCTTGTCTAACCTTAACAACCTATAGCTCTGATACCACTTGATTTGAAATCACCCCTAGGTGACCTTAGGAAATTAATGAAGGTATTACAGACTCATGTGCTGGTGTGTGTGTCTATGTTATCTTAGGCAACGGATCGATAAGATTACAAAATAAACAGACACTTGAAATAGTGAGAGATCACAGTAAGCAAAACAAAAACACAACAAAATTTAATAAGGAGTTCACCCAATCCTCCTAGGCTACGTCTCCTGGTCTAGCTTTCAGTGGTGGCCTTTTTATTATGTTTTTAAAGCAGAGTCTTACAATAAAGAGCTCAATCGGAGTCTCACTTTACAGAGGATAATCAGTAGGATGGCACTTGGAAATCCCAAGTCCTTGGGGTTCACAGACTCCCCTTACTGGATTTCGAACTCAATTGATCTCTGTCTGCTCAATGATTCCCTTACTCTGATGGTCAGTTCGGCTTCTCTGTTCTCTGCAATTTTGCCTTTCTTTCTGTGTATCTCGGCCTTCGGCTTCTTCACTACTTCTTTGCCTCACTATCTCTCTCTCTCTTGTCTCTGTCAGCTTGTGGCTTTAAAGCTAGTTCATTCCCCGACTATTCGTTTCGGCTTCCCGACTCTCTGGATCGCCTACCTCTGTCTACTGGGACTTCTCTGCCCTGCATCATCATTGCTGCGTAACACTCCACAGAGAGGTGGCCACATGTCTTCTTGCGAACTAAGTGTCAGTTCTTCCTAAACGGTCGTTTTTTTCCGTTATTTCCCAGATGCCTGCGAAACGGATCCTTCTATCAACCCATTGGTCAAATTAGACTTCAAATCTTTATGCTCCATAGTTTATTTCTCCCTCGGGTCCGGTCATCCATTGGGTTGGACATCCGCCATTCGATTTGGAGCCCCCGGATCCTACGGTTTTCGCTTATATCGCACGATTGAGTTGCTCGACCGTTAGTCTGCGATGTAAGCAGTTTTTCTCTCTCCCCGCCGGACACGCGTCACTCGGTGTATGTAATCGCTAGGTCTTTTGCCAAACCCACTTACCGCCCAAAATGCCTCCGATAATTTGCCGGTTTTGAGCGCGGGACCCACTTGTCGGTTTCAGCGCTTTCCCACGGTTTTATGGTTTCCCTTGTGATCGAGCGCTTGGGGATCTTCCTTCTCGAGGGGTTTTGCCCAAAAACAGCCTCCATTTCTGGGTTTGAAATTCCCAACTGCCATTTTTGTGCCATGCACAGTCTCCATGGGCCAACGGTCAGCACGCTTTGACTGAAGGTCCTCGTCGCTCTGCGCTGGCTGCAAATTACCATATTCAGAGGTTATTTCTAATAGTTAGAAGATTTCTTCAAGTCTGTCATGCATTCTTAATAATCATGGAATTGTTTGAGGATCCAATTCAGATCAGAGAGCAGTTGTGCATAGACTGTATGAAGAGGTGAAAGTCAAAATTAGAACTTCAGCAGGCATTTCTGAAAGTTTTAGAAGCGATATCAGGTTCAAGCAAGGTTGTCCACTGTCTCCTACCCTTTTTGGTTTATATATCGACAAGCTTGAGAATTTGTTAAATTTGCAAGGGGGTTTTGGTATCTATTTGGGCAAGTTTGTTATAAGGCTTCTTTTATATGCAGATGACCTTATTCTAATTGCTAAATCGGCTCTTGGTTTGCAAGAGCACTTACTATCCCTTGAACATTTTTGTAGAAGTGTGGGGATGCAAGTCAATATAAGAAAAACGAAAGTAGTGGTTTTCTCTATAAAAAAAAAACATAACCCGCATAAGTTCTACTTTGGTGACAACATTATGGAAGAAGTTGTGGATTACAAATACCTTGGAATTGACTTCAACAAAAATCTAAGTTGGGATGGTTGTAGAAAGAAAAGAACTTTGGGGGGTTTGAAAGCATTTTATGCTTTTCAAAATAGGTGTAGAGACGCAGAGTTATGAGACATGAAAACCACTCAAACTCTTCTTGGGCTTCTAGTGATTCTTTGATTCTCTATGGTTGTGAACTATGGGCCAACAATACATCCGACATGCAATGGAGACAAATTGAAAAAATTCAGAAGCATTTGATTGCAAACAAATTCAAGATTAAAAGTGCATTTCCTTATGTTATCTTGTTAAGTGAAACAGGGGTTGCTCCTATTGAAGCAATTGCTACAGTGCAAGTCATAAGGTATTTAAAAAAAAATTGAGTAAATGGGTAGATGGCCTAAGGATGTCTTTAATGACAAATTGTGCAAAAAAAAAAAAACTTGGATACGACAAAATAACAAATGGTTTAGTAAATGGGGTATTTGCTTAAATAGCAAAGAGATAAAATCTTTTGTTATGGATAAGTTCCGGAAACGTACTTGGGATAAGGAGCTAGAAAGAAAGAAAAAGTACTATATTGAAGTGTTTAATCACACTCATAGTCATCAACCAAAAGCATACATAAAGGCCAATATCTCTTGGAGAGCCAAAATTCTTATTGCTCAGTTTAGGACTAATTCTCATCAACTCCGTTGTGAAACAGGGCGCTGGAAAAGGCCAAAGAAGTGTGGGAGGAAGGAGTATGCATTTTTTGTTCTTTCGGAAAAGTGGAAACAGAAAAGCATTTCATTTTAGAATGTGAGGCCTTCAAAGACAACATGGAAAGTTATGCAGATATGCTGGCAGCTAGCTCTTGGGATAATCTATTTAGCGAGGGGTTTGTCGAGAAGTTGGGAGCATTTATTGTGAAACTTTAGAGAAAAAGGTTGAATACATCAAGCATATGAAGAAGCAATATGTCCCATAGGCTATCTTTAGCCTCGTGGACGTTAAAATAATTTCTTTCTTCTTCTTCTTTTTATAAGATATCATGAATTTTTTTCCATGAGTTTGTCTTTTGTATTTTGTGGATTTCTGAATTTTTTTAAAGCTATCTCTTTTTTTATGTGTTGTCATATTCTCTCTATAAAATTATTGGAAAATTTTTGAACTCATAACATAAAGTCACATTTAAAATATATTCACCTATAATCATTTATCAAGACATGGTCTAATATCTTATTTCAATTTTAATCACAAATAAGTCACTTTCATAAATCTACTTAAATAGATATTTGAGTAGATATATAATGGCTTCAGATATGTTTATGTATTTTCCAAACATGTTATTTTGTTTGGGATAAGGTTGTTCATTCCATGGTTGTAAGGGAAGAAAGATAGTCTAAGATGACTTAGTTGGGACTTCTTATTCAAAGTCAAAATCTAATGACTAACATTTTTGGTATAACCAATTATCTATGAGGAACAAAACCTTCCCTAAAATTTGTATCTGTTGGGGCCTTTGTTTTGATTTTGAAAAGATTTTGATTATTTTGGCTTGCCATAGAACGAGGAGGAGAAGGGTGGTGCAACAACGTCAGGTTGCGGGGAGGATTGCTGGAGAGGAAAGGAAGAACAAGCAGTTGCGGGGTGGTTGCAGCAAAGTGTCAGTAGAAGGTAAAGGAAGTCGAGCGGACAAGGCAGAGGAGTAGCAGCGAAGGGAAGGAACAGTGGAGCGACAACTAGCAGTCCAAGCAGCAGGGGGAAATATAAAAGCAGAGACCTGTAAGGAGAAGGATTGGTTGTTGCGGGCGGGTTGGATGGTTGTGGTGGGATAGAACCAGAATGCAAGAATATGGACAAGTGGGACCTTGGAGCTAAAGATTGAACACCTGAATCTGTAATCGGGTATTCCTTGTAATCGCTTGTGATTGATGCTGATATGTTATGTAATGTTTCGTTGTTGATTTAATATGAACTAAGGTCTGGACTGGTCTACTAGCATGATGTGTATGGTTCTTTATGATGTATTGACCCACTTAAATTTTTTAAAATCGTGTAAGATTCATGCATGTAGTAGTTTCTTAGCGTTGAATGGTATGTTGTTGTCTCAAATATATATGTGATGTTGGTTATATGTTAATGGTTAATGCATCCTTGACCCCATGACAAACCCTTCGTAGTTATGGTCACGACACGCCTCGGGTGAGACTCCTTACCCCATGGGTAAGGTGAAAATGTTGGCATTGTCCTAGACTATAGCGGTCCATTATTAGCCCTTCGCGCCTGAACCCAGGGTCTTCTCCCTTGATGACTCTTTTGTGCCAACAAATGGTTCCGTTGCCAGGACTTGAAGCTACAGGAACTGGTTCATAAGTCGAGGATATTCAAGAAAGAGATTCATGATTGGTGGAATCATAGATCAATTTATAGCAGAGCAAGCTATCCAAAGGAATCAACCGATTGGCAAAGTTATGGAAGAGATCTTGTATGTCGAGGGCGCTAATGACCAATATGAGATCTTCTGGTGCAAGTTCCCAGAAGACTTATATAATTGGTTAAAAGGACTGAAAGCGCAAAATCGGTCAAGAGGACTAATGTCAGCTCATTGCAACGGGACTTCCTCAGATCTCATATCGCTCCAGCAGTTAGACAATGATCTGACCAGAGCAATCGATTTTTGGGTAAAGACTACAATAGAAGGGTATATAGTTGAGTTTGCCACCAAAAGTTATCACTCTTTCTCAAAGGTGGAAGGGGTGTTTGGGTCTGGATTAAGAGGAAGGTTGATGAGGGAAGTGTCGTTGTGGATTAAGATGTTCATGGTAGAAGAAGGACTACTGCCCTCGCCTACCATGGAAATGGTAGTGTAAAACTCCAGTACCGAGGGAAGGACCTAAGGGGAGACTACTACTGGTTTGGGAATATATATGTTGTTGAAGGAATGGATGTAGAAGGCTTGCGGAAAGCTAGAGATGTTAGGGTATAGAGGAGAGAATTTTTAGCCGACAAGTGGCAAGCGAGAGTGGTTCAAACTTTGAAGAAGAGAAAGATGGGACCCCACCAAGTAGGAGCGGTGTCGGGGAAACCGCAAGAGGAAGGGGGAGGGAAAGAAGATGCAGTACAAGGGGAGAGTAGTAGCAATTGGAAAGATGGGATAAAGGATGATAAAGAGGATCCTTCCTTACAGGTTGTAGGAAGGGTAGCAAGGTCCAAGTGTCGCGCTATTATGAAGAAGAAAGAGAAGAGGACATGGGCAACATCATGAGAAGATTATTTGCCGAAGGAGAAGCATTCACTAGAAGTCAGTAGCGATATCCCCAAGATACAAGTAGTATTCCTCCCGACCTTCCCCTAGTGCCTTATTATACACAGCGTGCGCGATAAATATAAGGCCAGCATCAATACAAGAAACAACAAGGGAACTAGTGGTATCAGTAACTTGGGACTGCAAGGATCTCAATAGCTCGGGAACAAGGGGTTTGTGTTTTTAGTGCATACCCAAGTAAGCATTGCGGGATCTTTTACCAGATATCCATAGTTTGTGGGGAGGGGAAACGAAGATGTGGAACAACACTGATATCTCTGGGAAGCTATCTGGAGAGCAAGACAGACTCCAGACAATGTCAAAACAGTTGAATTCCAGACCACGCTAAGAGAGAGAGCTTTGCGTTGTTTATAAAATGGGTGGAACAAAATCAAAATCCCACAATAGATGACATCAAGAGGGGGTTCGTACAGGAATTCAAAGTACCTTAGACTGATCAACAATGGTTATCAGAGCTGTGGGAAATCAAGCAGAAGGAAGGCGAAATTGCTTGGGAACTCATGCAAAGGTTTAAGGATGCCATTGCTAAGTTGACTTACACTCTCGATCCTAATCACCAAAGGAACTGGTTCATCAAGGCGCTCTTGCCCCTTACAAGAACGACACTGACGCAATAGAAGATTGGAACTCTCCAAGATGCTTTGGAGCAAGCGTCATGTATAGAGGCTATGGCTGGATATCCTCATGAATATAGAGGAGGGACGAGTTTGATGGATCTGTCAATTGCGAGCCTTCAGAATCAGATCACAACCTTAATGGAGAAATTGAAGGATCTTCAACTAGTGCGGCCAGCCAGAACCAACGTATGGTGCACACACTGCATGGTAGAATGGCATGTCGCAATAGAATGCCCGAGGTTGCGGGGAATTAATCATCCGGGCGGGATCGTAGGATCGTTAGGGACCCCACCAACTGCTAGATTTGCGGCAGTAGGAGTGCAAGGAGTTTTTCTCGGACGAAATAACCAGGAATATTGTGAGATTTGTAGGATGTATGGACATCTACCATGAATGTGTCCGATACTGCAGAAGTAATATAACGTCCTTAATAACAACTACTGTGAGTTTTGTGCATCCACAACACATCACACTAACCAATGTCGAGCACTGGATGCTCTAGCAGAACGACTGGATAGGTCGACGTTCAGGATTATGAGTCCAACTGGGGAGGACGAGGAGGAAATGGGAGAGGAGGAAGAATGGGAGGAAGAGGCCCTATAAGGTGTTACAACTCTGACTAGGAGGGACACGTCACCAGGGAATGCTCGCTCCCTAGGAGACCATGGTGTTCATAATGCAGAATTAATACTCATGCCACGGAGGATTGCCCAGATCTCATTGCAAAGTGGGAAGAAAGGACTAGATAGAGGGGGGCTAATCTAGTTAACGTCGAGCCTCGTACCGACGACGGTCTTCCTGCAACAAATATCAATATAGTTACAAGAGGGGGAAAGAAGACGGGGTAGGATCGCAGTACGGTGGACCCACCCTTGATCATTAAGGCAACATCCCCAAAGAAATCATATAAGCTTGAGTGAAGAAAACATTATTATCATGAGGCGGCTAAGTTATTCAAAGGGATGACTGAGGTGAAGGAAGATTAGAGACAGAATGGCCACACGCTCAACAGTAATCATCCGATTGAAGAATGGTTTAAATTATTCCTGCAGATCGTCGAATATGAATACATGCTAAAGGAGTTGCCGAAAAGTTTAAAGGCAGCATTATCAGTGGAGGAAGGGGAAGCGGAACGATCATCTGCCACTCTACCAGAAAAGCATACTGGAAGAGTGCGGCGAAACAAGAAGAGAAGCAGAAAGGAATTCTGAATCAATGCTCAGGCTGCGGGATTCCAAATCAGAGACATGATGCTGGACCTAAGATCGAATGTAAACATCCTACCTAGGAAAACATGGGAGGCAATGGGGAAACCACAACTGAAATACTCACCGATTCAATTAAGAATGGAAAATCAGTATTGTATCCTACCCATTGGAAGGCTAGAAAACGTATAAGTAGATGTTGCAAGGGTGAAGATGCACACTGAATTCGAAGTGATAGACATAATAGGAGATCAAGACCTATACCCAGCACTCCTTGGGATCGATTGGGCCCATGAAAACTATGTTATCATCAACTTAAAGAAATAATTGATGATTTTCGAAGCAAAAGTAATGAGAGTGATACAACCCTTGGACCCTTATCAAGGACCCAGATTCATAGAACCCGTGGATGACAGGGACGAGCCATAAATTCTAGACCAAATATATGCACTGACAGCAAGGAAAAGGGAAGATTACATAAACCCTACTCCAGGAGGATCTGTCAACTGGAGGAGTATTCAGAGCTCGGAGACTGATTCAGAAGTTGCGTGGGATGCATGGAAGCAAGGCGGATATGAACTCAATACCAGACGTTGTGCAACGATAGGCCGGATCAATTGGATAGGAGCAGAGGTAAGCGACTACCCCAAGTTCCACGACATTGAACCAGTGGACATCTTCTTGAACAAAGTTGATAGAGAAATGAGGGAAGATCAAAAGATTCCATTTCTTAATATCGCGCTCCTTGCCACACTGGCAAGATGGTGGAGAACACACCGCAACACACTACGGGAGTGGGAAACCATAAAGCAAGCTATGAGGGAGAGGTTCGGCTAGGAGGAAGACCGACCATAGGATAAGATGAAATATAGAGGTAATTCAAGTCCCAAGAAGCGCATAGAGGCCTGCATTAAAAGTTGGGAAAGACAAGGAGTTCTGAAAGAACTTTGGGTACGTGTATTCATACATACTCTAGGTACTGTTCCCCGAGCTTGGTATGTGCAAGAGGAACTCCGGAGGCAAACGACGGATTGAGATGCCTTGGAGACACAGTTCATTAGCAACTTCTCATTCAAGAGTGACAATACATGCATGACTGAGACACTGCACACAATAAAAAGAGTTATGTCCACCCCACGACAATTAGTTAAAGGTTGTATTGATGAAAATTTCCTACAGTGTCTTTATGACATAGGCTCTCCTGAATATGCGACCTACAACAAAATGGATGCAGAACCAGACGAAGATGGGTTAGAAGGATTGAGACACCTGACCTTTGAGGAAACAGAGGGAGAAAAAGACATACAGGAAAGTCCCTCAGGAGAAGGCTGACAATGGATAACTATGTAATCTTGCACTATCTCTCCCCCTCTCATGTATCCAGATAATGAAATAGTAGCCCCTCTACATGAGAGCCCTATTAGAAAATAGACGTCTTCAACATCTATAATGACAGTGTGCTCTCCAATCTTGAAATATTGTCCCTGTATGTCCCAAGCTCTTACCAAATATTCCAACAACTATGGCTGGGCCCTCATGCCCATAATCTGGAAGAACTTCAGTAGCCCACAATTTCTTAAAGCTTGCACTATTGTTGGATCCTTTGCAACAATCATGTCTTAAGCCTCATGCCCCCTTTCTCTTCAACTTAAAGAAAATTTTACTTTGGTAGATATCTAAAAAATAACATGAAAAAACACATAAAATTAGCAATGTGAAAAGTTCTGGGAGAAAACTACTTAAAATTAAAATTTTGGAACCCTTACTATGCCCATCACATTGTTCATTAATGAACAAAGTGACCCATCGCACTTACCCTCCTTGGTAAGTGCATTGGTTCGCAATGATTAGTGTAAACTAAGCTGACCCTTCACACCTCCTGATATAAGAAGAGTGTGATGAGCCTAGGGTGAATTCTAAGTGCCAAAACTTCAAAAAATATTCTCAAAAATGCATCAAACAAGGAACAAAAACCGTGAAAATGATGAGAAAGAATAGACCTCTTCCCTGGCACTGAAGGTACTATAAATGGTTCATCAGATTGGCCACAATCACCTACTGAAGGTTCAAGGTAAAAACCATTCAGAGCTCTCTCAAATTGGTAAAATGGTAATGGTAAGAAATAAAATTACTTTTTACACTTATATGGTCAAAATAAATCATTATTTTAATGTTTTTGACCTAATTTTACTATATATCATGTATTTTTGATGTTTTTATGGTGCTCTAAGCAGGATAAATGATAACTGAAGGACGTAATGCAAGTTACATTTAAAATACAAGTCATTTTGATGAATGAATGTACTTTTATCACTTTTTTGGGTTCGTTAAACTTATGAAAAAGGAACCCCCTAAAATACTCTTTAATCTATTTTCAGACTCCTAAAACATGAAAAGCTTGTCAAGCACTTATCTTTTCAAACTCGTTAAAGTAAATGAAAAAATGTCTACCCAGTATAAGTTTTTTGTTAGACTTCTTGTGCAGACACTTTGTTGCATAGTGCCCATATTCATGACAATGCAAACATTTTATCTTGCTTAGGTCCTTCTTCTTGCCATTATTTCGACTGGACTATGGCTTGCTTTGGGCCTTCTTTCCCTTAGCTTTATTTCTCTTCCCAACTAAGGCAAAATTCTCTTCCTCCTCAACTTTGGATGTTAATCCATCTCTAGTGTTCCTTCGAATTTCTTCCTACACCAAATCAGACCAAAGTCTATCCCAATTTGGGAATTTGTCCCTTTCATTTAAATATTCCTGGTCGTTGCGCCTGGATGTTGGAAGGCCTAGGAGAGTTAGGCTCACTAGTTCTTAAGAGGTTATATTTTCTCCAACTCTTGCAAGATCATCTCAACATTGAGTGCATTTGGAGAGGTAATGTGGAACGGTTTCATTTTTTTGCATGTGGATGTTCCTGAGCTTGTCCCTTAATGTCATTTTCCTGACATCACTACCATTTTTTAATAGCTTAGTGAGGGTCTTCCACATACCAAAGGGAGTCTCCTGCCATGTAGATTCAAGACTATGTGGTCTCAAACACCCTCCAGGATGATCCTCGTAAATTTTGCGGTATCCTTCTTCCACTAGGCTAACTATTGTGCATCTGACACTGTTGGTTTTGGAACATCAATTTTGGTGTACTCCAACACTCCATTATCACTGAGTACAACTTCCATCATGTCCTTCCAAGCTATGAAATTCGAGGTTCCCTTTAGGGTATACTCCAATGTCAATTCGTTGAAAGTCAATTTCCCGCATGGAAGAAAACATGCTTCACTGAATCTGCAAATTGAAATCTCTGAAGGAGAAGATCAATTGACTTATTTCTAGTGTGATTTCTGCTCTGATACCATGTAGAAATTTATAGAAATTTTCTACTATTGATGAATTCGAACTAAAAACAAGGTATTATAAATTTCCTCTTTTGCGGAAAGGAAATCACTATTTAGAAACACATGCAATGACATGCAACCAACAAAACCACAAGAACACAATGCTTTTACAGGGGAACCCAACTTGTAAAACCCCTTCGTTGCTTTTCATTAATCATATGAGAATGAGAAACTATCACAATGTCTTGCTTCAATCTTGAAGCACACCTTGCATTGTAAACTTGTTCTCCATCTGACTATCTTGCTCTAGCCAATACTTAGCCAATTCAAGGCCCCAACTTCCTCCTATTTCCTTGCACAATTCAGGAGGCATTGAGCTCCTAAATAATAGGGGGATTCCCTATTTCCTTGCGCAATTCCCAAGGAATTGATCACCTGCCTCTATACTAATCTTGTACACTTAACTTGTATACAATTGATCATTGCAATTCGAATTCCATGCATGTCTGGCCTATTTTTAGCTGATTAACTAATTTAACTGAGAGATCACTGAGTTAACAATAGTTCTACTACTCAACTGATTTTCAACTAATGACTTGAGCTCAGTTAACTGAGTTCAATTGAAAATAATTGAACTAGATTGCTAAATTTTAGCAATCACTACATGCACAACTTTACTCCAAGCCTACAAATTTGAATTAGCTGATCTAACTAGGAGAAAATACCATGTCACACAAGTTGGCTGCCGTCCAAGTCATCCTGTTGATGTGGAAAATCGAATTACTCAATTTGACTATGTAGAAATTTGATAGAAATTACAACTGCTCAAGATTTCAAACTGAAAAACAAGAGACACAATTCTACTCTACAAATTTACGGAATGGAAATCACAATTTAGAACAACATGCATAGACATGCAATAAGAAAAACCAAAAATACAAAATGATTTCTAGGGGAACACAACTGGGAAAAACCCCTCAAGCCTCTTTGCATTAATCAGTTGAATAGAGAAACTATTACAATTATTAGCTCCAGCTTTGAGCTCAACCTACAAAAGAATAACTATTTTTTTGAATGAGAAACTTTGGCCAACACTTAGCCAATTATTTGCTCATCTAGAGCCTCTTATTCCCTTGCGCAAATCCTAATGAAATTAGCCCCTTAAAAATAGGAGTTTCATCCTAATTGATTGCATAATTCCCAAGGATTGATCTTCTGACCTCATGCAACAATTGTGCACTCAAACTAGTATACAACTCACGTTACACTTCCTTGTCTTCTCCACTTCAGTTTAACAATTCAAATTCCTTGTGTGAATTAGTTATTTTGACTTGATTGATTAGTTAATTGATAGATTTGTGAGTTAGACTGTTATTCCACTGCACAGCTGACCTTCAACTAACTCTATCAATAGTTAGAGGCTAGTTAACTAAATACCATTGAAAATAACTGAACTAGATTTCTAAAATTTAGCAATCACACATGAATGATTGAACTCCAAGCCCTCTAACTCAAATTTACTGAGCTAACTGAGTGAAAAGATTCATGTCACACTAGTTAATTGTCACCAAGTTGTCCTGTTGATGTCGAAATTCGATTTTACTCAATTTGACAAGGCTAAAGTTAAATTGGGCTTTTCTTGCTACATTTTTTCAACACTCCCTCTGAGCAAGAAAGAGATTTTTCACTAGCCCTATCCCACACACGTGGAATTCAAATTTACCTCTTGACAATGCATTTGTCAAGATGTCAGCATCTTGCTCTTTACTTGGAATGTACTGTAGCAACATAATTCTCCTCTGCACATAGTCTCGCAAATGATGATACTAGATATCAATGTGTTTGGACCTGTCATGAAATACCAAATTCTTAGAGAGCTTAATGCAACTCTGATTATCACAATATATCATTGTCAGATCTATCTCTTGACTAAAAAGACCCACAAGTATTTTCCTCATCCATATGGCCTCACATGTTTCTTGACTTGCACCCATGTATTCAACATTTGCTTCGTTGAGCGTCACAAACCGCTGCTTCCTGCTATACCAAGAGATAGTTGCGGACCCAACACTGAAGATAACACCTAAAGTATTTTTCCTGCCTGGTGAACTCTGTGCCCAATCTGTATCAGTGAAGCCTTGAAACTTCACTCACTCTGTCCTCTTATACCACAATGCATACTCGATAGTGCCTCTGAGGTACCATAACACATGCTTTGTTGCCTTCCAACACAACTTGGTAGGCCTTACCATATCTTGACTCAATTGGTTTATTGCATAGCACATGTCGGGTCTTGTGTTCACAAGATACATCAAAGACTTCACAAGCTATCTGTAAATGGTAGCATCAACCTCTTCACCTAAAGTGGCATTCTCCTTCCTCCAGTTTGTAGCTAGAGGCGTGTCGATTGGCTTGCAATTCTCCATGTAAAATATTTGAAGTATTTTAGAGGCATACTTCCCCTGAGACACAAACAATTTACCATCACCTTGCCATACTTCTAGCCCGAGGAAGTAATTCAAAAGGCCCATGTCTTCTGTCTCAAATTCCCTTGCAAGATCATCTTTGCAAGAGCATATCAACTACTCATCACCTGTCAATATTAAATCATCAACATACAAAACATGAATAAGCAACTTACCATCTACCACATTGTGATAGAGATTTGCATCTGCTTCACTTTTGGTGAAGCCTAATCCATTGAGATAATGTTGATCCGAGTATACCATGCTCGAGGCGCCTGTTTGAGACCATATAATGCTCTCTTGAGTCTGAACACATGCAACTCTCGATCATATGCCTCAGATCCTTTTGGCTGCTCTATGTAAATTTCCTCCTCAACAACATTGTTGAAAAAGGTGGTCTTCACATCCATCTGGTGGATTTTCTACCCCATTTGCGGAGCCAATGCAAGAATGGATTTGATTGAGGAATATCTTGCAACTAGTGCAAAAGTTTCCTCATAGTCCACTCCCTCTATCTGAGAAAATCCTTTGGCCACAAATATAGCTTCGTACTTCTCGATGCTCCCATCAGCTCCATGCTTCAATTTGTAGATCCATCTCGAACCAACCACTGATTTCCCTTCTGGTCTCAGCAACACCTCCCATACATTATTCTTCACGATGGATTTGTATTCTTCCACCATGGCATCAACCCAAATAATTTGAGAAATTGCTTCCTCAAATGAAGAAGGCTTTGTCTCAACGAGCTTTGTCATGAGAGCCATGTACCCAGTGTACCTATTAGGTAACCTCCTCTGTTTGCGCTGTTATGTGGGGGCTCCCACATTTTCCCTTGCATCCTGCAACAATCTATCAGGCTCTCTAGTTCTCTTTCTCCCCTCTATGGAATTTTCTGGTTGAGTGGGCACCACCACTCCGCTTCTTATCTGCTCCCCTACATGTGGCTGCTCCACAACCTCTTGAGGCTCCTACTTTGGATCTAGAAGTTCCTACCATTCACCTCGATTATCACTCCTGAGAGCCTTCACCTTCTTCCCAGTTTCCTTCTTAACCAATGCCTTGAATTCAATTTTTTTTGAGAAAACATCATCCTTCTTCTGCATGAAGAAGACCCAACATTTTCTAGAGAAATCATTAATAAAAATAACATAGTACTTATGTTTTTTTGTGGAGGTTATAGAAAAGGATCCACAAACATCAAAGTGGACTCGCTCCAAGATTGCATTTGCTCTGCTATCTTGGCCATGGAAAGTGGATTTGGCATATTTCACCAATGTGCAACCCTTGCAGACATCTTGCTCATTAAGGGAACCTTTAGGGAGATCGATGGTAATTTTCCGCGTGATTGTTAAGGCACCATGGTGTAGATGACCCAATCTCTTGTGCTCGAGTTCTCCAACATCTTAACTTTGCACTTTTTCAACCTTACTGCTCAATGCAGTGAAATCTCCCACCTCAAGTTTGCATAGGTTCTTCACTTGAACCCCAATTTGCTTCACTTTTCCAATAGTTATGTGTCTCATAAAGGATTTCCCTCTACTGAAAATAAAATCATAGTCATGATCCTCTACTGTGACAAATATCAAGTTGTTCTTTAGCCTAGGTACAAACATAACATCTTTGAGGCGAAAAGGAGAGGCTTTCTCCCTCTCAAAGGTGACAGTATTGATTTTTGTAGCATTGTACCTCCCATCATCCTCCATTTCGATATGCATCTGGAGATCCTTTTCCTCTAGGCTACTGAAAAACTCCTTACACCCTGCCATATGGAACGAGGCACCAGAATCAAGGTACCACACACTCCCCATAACAGTGTTGGCCATGCATGCTATTGGGGTGAAGTTTAATTCGAATCGTGAAGTCAGTGCTTCACCTCCTGAAGGCTTCTTGGTAGACTTCTTGTGAAGACATTTTTTTGCATAGTGCTCAAATTCTTGGGAGTGGAAACATTTTATCTTGCTCAAATCTTTCTTCTTGCCATTATTTTGGCTAGATTCAGGTTTGCTTTGGTTCTTCTTCCCTTTGCCTTTCTTCCCATTTCCAACCAAGGCAAAATTCTCTTCATCCTTTACTCTGGATGAAGTTCCATCTTTGGTATTTCTCCTAAACTCTTCTTGAACCAAATCGGACCACAACCTTTCCCAATTCGGTAATTTTTACCTTCCATTCACGGATCCTTGGTAGCTATGCCCAGATTTTGGAAGGCATGGAAGAGCTAGGTTCACCAGGTCATCTTCTGCAACATTCACCCCAACCCCTCCAAGCTCATCTTGAACTTGTGTAAATTTAGAGAGATATTGCAGAATGGTATCATTCTTTTGCATCCTTATGTTTCAAAGTTTGTCTTTCAGGGCCTTTCTATGGTCACTGTTATTTTCGAACAACTCGGTCAATGTCTTCTAGATAGAAAATGGTGTCTCTTTTCCATGGAGATTTGAGAACACATGGTCCCTCACATGCTCCATAAGAATTCTCTCGACCTTTGCAACATCCTTCTTCCATTGGGATAATTGTTGTGCATTTGACTATCGGGGTTTTGCAATGTCAGTTTTAACATATTCTAACACCATTATCATCGAGCACTACTTCCATTCGATCCTTCCAGGCTATGAAACTCAAGCTACCCTGCAAGGTATACTCCAATCTTAGTCCGTTGAAAGACATTCTTCCGAATTTGAAGAAAAGTTGCTACACTTAAGCCACAAATTCAAAATTCCTGAGAGACAAGTTCAAAATATTGGTTCTAACGTGATTTTAGGGCTCTGATACCATGTAGAAATTTGATAGAAATTGCAATTGTTCAAGGTTTTGAACTGAAAAACAAGAGACACAATTCCGCTCTACTAATCTGCGGAATGGAAATCACAATTTAGAACAACATGCAATAAGAAAAACCACGAATACACAGTGATTTCTAGGGGAACCCAATTGGGAAAACCCCCTCAAGCCTCTTTGCATTAATCAGTTGAATAGAGAAACTATTACAATTGCTAGCTTCAGCTTTGAGCTCAACTTGCAAAAGAATAATTGTTCTCTCTGTTGAATGAGAAACTCTGGCCAACACTTAACCAATTATTTGTTCATCTAGCCTTTTACTTCCTTGCACAAATCCTAAGGAAATTAGCCCCTAAAAGATAGGAATTTCCTCCTAATTGATTGTGCAATTCCCAAGGATTGATCTTCTGACCTCATGCAACAACTATACACTCAAACTAGTATATAATTCATGTTACACTACCTTGTCTTCTCCACTTCAACTGAGCAATTCAAATTCCTTGCATGCATTAGTTATTTTGGGTTGATTGATCAGTTAATTGACAAATCTCTGAGTTACACTGTTGTCCCATTGCACAACTAACCTTCAATTGACTGTCTCAATAGTTAGAACTCAGTTAACTGAATACAACTGAAAATAATTGAATTGGATTGTTAAAATTTAGCAATCACACATGCATGACTGAACTCCAAGCTCTCTAACTCAAATTTATTGGGCTAATTGAGTGACAAGATCCATGTCACACTAGTTAACTGCCTCCAAGTTGTCCTACTAACATGGAAATTTGATTTTACTCAATTCAACTAAGGATAAAGTCAAATTGAGTCTTTCATACTACATTTTTTTCAACAGACTAAGGCAAAAGTCAAATTGAGCCTTTCTTGGTACAATTTCTAACAGAAACTTTGAAAATGGTTCGAGAGAATGTTAAAAAGGAAAGGATATTTGAAAATTTTGCAGAGATTAATTTGGCGAAAAAAAAGTACTTTTAAAAAACAAATTAAAGAGATTTTTTAAACCTTGGAGTAAATATTCTTAAATATTGTTGAATAATCAAGGGGGCATTAATTTTATTCTTAGGGTCAATTTGAGGAAATGAATAATTGAGTGAACTTGCTTACACATTCTACATTTTTCCTATTATTTTTACTATTGCACAATACCTCATTTTCTTCCATTATGGTTGTTCTCAATGAGATGAAGAATTGTTCTTTTAAAGACACCATCAGAAGATCGTTTCTTTAGAAGTTACTAATGACTATTTCAAAATGTTGCTATCGCCTCATGGGATATTAATGGTATGGATAGCAATGAGATTGCATCTTTGTAGAACACCACTGCCAAGCTAAATGAACAAGTTTTGCGTTGCAAGACTCTGATACCAAAGTTGGCTATGATGAATTCATTCATTGCATGATATTAGTCAATGAACAAAACATTTTGGGAACATGTTGCTTCTTTGCAAGATAGGAATATTAGTGACAAAACTCTATTGCTCAAGATCATGATTAGTTGAATGAAAATAAGAAGTTCATCTAGAATTTGCACAAAAAACAATGGATGGAAAGTAAGAATACTATATTTAAGAATTATGTTTGAGACATATATTGTACTTTTAAGAGAAATTCTAGGTTCTTACTAAAATTCTGAAGTATGATGATTAGACAAAGATGGAACAAACATTAATGCATGTCAAATGAAAACTCAAAGCAATTTCAGAGGAGCAAGAAATACTTGACACTTTGAAAAAGGTAATTCAATTTCACTTGATGTTGTTCTCTTGTGAATTGTTGACTAATGAACACCTTTTTCCTAGATTTGAGGAGACATATTAAAGGATTTGGTTCCAAAATATTCCATTATATGAAATATACAAATGGAAAACTCAATAAATGTTAACATGGTGTTGTTGCTATCATTGAGCTTGAGATGAGACCAAAGCAGGTAAGCGTTAGATATGTTGAGACTTCATTACTACATGCTAGAGAATCCTACACCATATATTGATTTGTAGGGCTAAATCCTACACGATTTGCTAATTTTTCCATTGGGTATATGCTAGAGCTTGAGTCTTAACATTTTAGACGATTATTCTAACATCCATTTGTGGGAATGCAATCCTACACCCAATTCAACATGAGCCACATCCTACACCTTTTGTTTAGTGCGCATCAAAACCTACACCATCACCATCTAGTTTGTATCAACACTCTAATCATTGTAATATAAGGAATGCCTCCCTATGTTAAAATTCTTCTTGGTATGCTAGCATTTCTTCTTGTAGATCTTTAGAGAAGAGGAGTAGAAGTCAAAATCTTGGATTGGTACATAATAAGAGGAATTGTTGTGCTTAAATTAATGATTGGTCACGATGACATCTAAGCACTTATTTCATGACTTCATATTGATGTATTCTTGACGGTAAAATTATATAGTCATCATTGCTCTTTTGATCGGTTGGTTCCAACCATAGTCTCCTTTAGAATATGTTAATAATAATAATTGTTGGGATGTTTGATGAGAAAATCATCTTATTGCATGAGGTGTTAAATGAGAAAGACAATTTTTAGGTTCTTAATTTGACATTTAACATGTTTGCTAGAAAAAATGTCTTCTTGCATGGGGTATGGGGCATTTGTGAGCCTTATTGACCATCATGACAATGAGGTCATCAACCTCTTTGCCATATATGTTTTGGAGATTGTTCTTTAATAGCAAGGACATCATTTCTTTGATAACATTGAGAGATCTTGTGTTCCTATTCTTACTATTTATGTTTATTTCACTATTTTTCCAATAAGGATTTTATGAAGGTGTTATGGGCATTACAATTCTACATATGCGCTATGCATAGAAAGGGTGGTCGTACCTTGTTGTGAACCAAATTTGTTGGTCAAAATTTGTCACTTTTGTAACCTTTCCCAAAAGAAAATTATGACAGAATGCTCAAGTCTTTGTTAATTGTGTTTATAGGGAGATGTTGGAGTATTTAAACCTAACCTATCGAGATTTTGGACCACATTGTGGTTAGTTATGTAGGCTTTGTGGTCCCACATTTGAGGCTTTAGAAACAACTAAATAGAACCCTAAAAAATATATTTCAGATGTTATCCTCATTTGTAACAACTAATCTTAAGTACTGAACTGTTCTTTAAAAATGAAGTTTCTCCCTTGGGTTTCTCCACTATTATCTATTGTGTACTTATATTTATATACTCCACTATTATCTATTTTGTGTAATTATGTTTATATACTGGATTATGTTTTTTTTGTGTTCATATATTTATATACTGGATTATGTTTATTTATGATGTTTACTATGACTAATTTAAAGTAGTTACGAAGAAAGTTTAATGCGATACCATTCTGACACTAACCGACTTGCACTTGCTTAAGGCCATATCTTATACACATGATAATTCTAGGCTTCACATATGTTTAATCATTTTCTGCCATAATTTTTCCCATGTTGATGGATAGAACAACATAGGATTCTAAAACTCCAACTAACTGCAACAAGGGGCCAGCTAATATTGCCACAAATTATAATCAATCAAATTACAATAGAACATTTAAATGTGGTGGGTATTTTCACAACAATAAAGGTATATTTAATATTCACTTATGGTGTAACATTACGAGTTACTTTATTTAATGCTTATAACCCAGAAATTGAGAAGAAAGTCGACAGCCACACTTTCTTTCTTGTATGTGATAAGTTGCATGGCTAGGGTTCCATCAAAATTTCATGTAGCGTGACTTTTTCATCGGAAGGGGCTTCTAGAAAGACTTCTATGGATAAGTTAGGTTACACCTGAAGGGGATCTTATGAAGTTTCACCCTTAAACCTTGAACTACAACACTATGCTCATGACACGTTATCATCCAGTAAACTTGTTATGAAGAAGATAAAGTGCAACCCTTCATAAAATAGAAAATATGGACAGCCATTAGATTTTTGAAACATATTGAACTAAATTTTCAACCAAGCTTCCTTCAGCATCTTTTATGAATTAGATTGACCATTAGATTGACCACAACCAAATTGATAGTGATCTTCCAGAACACGCCACCCTCTATTAAATAAATGAAAGGGTGACTATTCAAACAAGAAATAGGGAACTTTAGGAAATAGTTCAGGTAGCTTAGTTAGAGAAAAATCCTTGTATCGGGGGTTAGAATCTGCTTCTGAACACGGGTCAAGTGGTTGCTTGATTTTAGTCAGGAAGCCAAGGCATGTAGAAATTGTTGTTCCTTCACTGTACTCTCAAAACAACCCAGCCCTATTCAGGTCAGGGAGACCTCCTTATATTAAGCACCAGAAATTTTGTGCCGAGAGGTGCCCTCCACCCCAGGATGGAAGAGAAGTTGTAATGTCCTGACCTGTCTTGTTAAAAATTTTGGCTTGGTGAAATTACATAAAAATAAAAATGAAATGAAATTAAAAATTAAAATAACATTGAGGTAAATTAGTCAATTTACCATTCATAGCTTTTTAGCTCTAGGCTGTGACAACCAATGGTTTTTCCCATGGCATTCCTAACCCATGTTTTTCCCATGGTATTCCTCTCTAATGTTGCCTATTTAAAAGCCTAAAATTCATGTTGTAATGTCTTGTCCTATTTTGTTAAACAGCCTAGATCCATCTTGTCTTTGGATCTACCGAGTGTTGAGAGGGATCAAATCTCTTTTCACTCTAAAAGAGGCTTGCACCTCAAGAGATTTGATCCCTCTCGGCGCTCGGTAGATCCAAAGTTAAGATGGATCTAGGCTGGTAGTACATCAAGCCAAGTTTGAGTCTCAAGGGAAATAATTTTGAGGAAAGAAATTTAATAAACCGTCCACATGGCTTTAATAAAGGATAAAGCTGTGTTTACATTTGGTGCTAGAATTTCATGTAATTAAAGGCAAAAGATTACAACAAAACTATGTTGCAGGAAATGTGGCATAGAGGTCTGTTTCCGTACCCGTACGGAAACGGGTACGAAACACGTTTCCGGCCGTACTGCCACGTTTCCCAAAACGGAAACGTGGCTAGTACAGCCGGAAACACGTTTCGGGGCCGTACAACCCACGTTTCCTCACTAACTAGTGTTTTTTTTAATTTACTTGTAGGGTATGTTAGTGACTTCTTGTTGGTTCTAGATGTGTGTCTAAAGTTATAAAAGTAAAATTTGCCCTAGTGTTGATATGCAGTTCATGGTAATGTTAAATTCTTAAAGTAAAAATGATATTCTCCTTTATTTTTCATTTTCATCTTTTTACTTAAATTTTTAGCATTACCATGAAATGACTCAAGATGTTTGAGAGTGGTTTCGCCCTCATTGGATTTCATATGAAGAAAGTAGAATTTTAGATCTCACTCAAAATTCAGAAGACTTATTTGTTTTTCAGGATTGGGGGGATTGCAATGTTTCCATTGGATTTTATCATGTACTAGGGTATGGAACTTGTATTTAATCAAGAGAACCAAGCCCTCTATGTAGGAGAAACTCCCAATAATCAAGATCATGTAGGGTACTAGGGTATGAAATGTGTATTTAATCAAGAGCACTAAGGTCGTTCGACTATGTAGGAGGAGACTCCCAATACAACAATGGTCTTTCTAAAGAATAGGATGTGGATGCAGAAAATCCTAATTTGGATCTCTCTCTTGCAGCCTTATAGTCTTTATTGTACTTGCAGCCTCATATATTAATATAAATAAAGGCTGATTTTGAGATTTGGATATATAATAAAGGTTGTTTTTGGATATTCCGATATTTTTATTTTCATTATGTGATCATTCATGAGTAAATGTGATGTAAATTAAATCTTAATGTTTAAGTGTAATAAATTATAATGTATCATTTATGCTTTATGATTGCACACACACACACACACACATAGGTTTCCAAAATTTGGGGAGGTCGCGTTTCGTATCGCTTCCCGTTTCGGAAACTCGTACCCGTTTCCCCGTTTCATGCAACTTAGCAACAAAACAAGAGAAAATAAAGGCAAGAGCTAGATCATTGTACAAAGGCATTCTGGACTACTCATCTGGAATCAACATTCTTCGCTCGATGAAGAGCTAACTAAAGCTCTGCAGCTGATCTTGGAAACCTGTCTCTTGTGCGAATCATTCTTGCAGCCAGCTTTGCTGTATCTACTATCCCCCAGTTGATCCCCAAAAATGCTGTCTCCCAGTTGCTGATTTGTAGATTTGATCTCTCTCTGATGTGATCACACACTTTGCAACACACAAAGAGATGTTGTTCAGTCTCTACCTTTTCTATCCCACTAACCCAACATGTTTCTCTTCCCATGTCACCTTGGGCTTTTCCCACCTTTCCGTTTCACATCTCAGTTGGTTCTTAGATGATCCAATAAAGCACTTGCAGAACTATCATCACACCAGCCTAGAGGGAGACAAAAACTAAAACCCCTGAACTAGTTTATTAAGTTGTCTTAGCCATGCAGTAGCATACTGTTAACCACGATTGATCAATCCTAAGCAGAAATTTAGCTTGTCACCCTAGAGAGAGATTAGCAAGAGAATTTGCGCAGTCTTGAAGGCAAAGACTTCAAAGACAATGCTACTTGATTGAATGAATTCCCTTATTATAAACAATGACTCCAATCAAGCTTAAGGAGCAGTTCTTATGCTCTACTCATCCATGTAACTACAAAAAATTCAAACTTGAAGTCCACGGAAAGGTCTACAATTTAGGCATTCTCGGTGTACAATAGGAAGCAAAGTATAAAATGTCTGGGAGCTGACCTCAACGAATATTATGTTAAAAGCCTTGCCCAGAGATGTTAAGCTGGAGCCTCCAGGTATCTTGAGCAAATTTTAAATGAATATACTACTGAGACAAATAGAATTCAGTTAATAGTTAGCAGTGGGTATTTATACATGCACCACAACATGAACAATATCTTCGATACCCGGAGGCTCAACTGGCCCATTAGATTTTTCTTTGTTTTCTACCAAATAAATACGTGCATTCATATACTACAGTGCAGCGGGGCACAAACTCTAGTCTTACAGCTTTCTCTATCAGTGAAAAAGAAGCAAATTTCACTAGCTTCATCACCAATAATTCTTGCAGGAACAAAGCCCGCCACTAAAAACATGGAAGCGATGAGTATCTCTCACAATTATCTCCCTCCCAACAATCTTGGAAATGAACTTGATGCTACTGTGGCAGTCATCACAGACACGGAGGTTCTTTTTTATTCGGATGGTTGCTCCAGGAGGTGAGGTAAGAAGCCCAAAAGCAAGGGCCAACTTTTCACTGTGGTGTTGGAGGATGCGCTCCTTCTGCTCCTCCTCAACATCTCGTAGCACACAGTTAGTATCAGGTGAATATCCTGCATCCTTCATTTGTTGAGTTAATGTTTCCAACATTGCATGGATCCTCTCTGACTCTGGGTGCAATGAGTCACCAACAGCAAATGCATGGACTATGTTCCTTACCTCAATCCAGCTGACTCCAGTCTCCTTTTTCACTCCCCTGTCTTTCATCAATTTCCGCACCCTTGCCACATCATCCCACCTCCCAGCTGCAGCATAAATGTTCGAGAGAAGAACATGAGTTCCAGCACATTGTGGTTCCAACTTAAGAAGGTTTTCAGCTGCTCTTTTGCCTAGTTCAATGTCACCATGGACTCTGCAGGCACCAAGCAATGCCCCCCAGACAGAAGCACTAGGCTCAATGGGCATCTTGTTAATCAATTCTTCAGCTTCCTTGATTCTCCCAGCACGACCAAGAAGGTCCACCATGCAGGCATAGTGCTCAGACGTGGGCATTATGCCATGATCACAAAACATAGCATCGAAGTAATGACGACCTTCATCCACTAAGCCAGCATGGCTACAAGCAGACAGTACACAAACAAAGGTAATGTTATTTGGCTTTACTCCCGCCTGTTGCATTTGTTCAAAAACTTGAAGGGCTCCACTGCCATCCCCATACTGTGCATATCCTGCAACCATGGCAGTCCATGAGACCACATCCTTTGCTGGCATCAAATCATGTATTCGCTGGGCATCCTTCAGGCACCCACTCTTCGAATACATTTCAATAAGAGAATTCCCTGCACATTTCTGTGATTCAAATCCAGTTTTCACAATGTGGGCATGGATCTGCATTCCCTGTTCCAAGGCTGAAAGACTGGCACATGCACTGAGAATGCTGGAGAACACAAACTCATCAGGTTTGATGCCATGAAAGGGTAGCTGGCAATAAAGCTTCAGAGCCTCTTCGCAACCATTACTCTGCACATACCCAGCAATCATAGTGGTCCAAGTCACCACATTCGGTTCAGGTATCCTATCAAACACTTGACGTGCATACTCTAGCTTTGCACATTTTGCATACATATCGACAAGGGAGCTTCCTACAAAGACGTCAGAATCAAACTCGGTTTTAACAATATGGCAATGAACCTGCCTACCCTCTTCCAAAGCTGCCATAGTAGCGCACGCCTTTATAGCGCTGGAGAATGCAAATTGATTTAATTCCACACATTCCACTCGCATTTGCCTGAAAAGCTCTATGGCAGCCTCAGCAAGCCCGTTCTGTGAATATCCTGCCAGCATGGCATTCCACGAGATGACATCTCGGTCAGATATCTTAACAAACACTTTATATGCATCACCTATTTGCTTGCATTTCGAGTACATATCGATAAGTACATTGTTTGATACTACATCTATAATGGCCCCCGTTGTAATAACGTGAGCATGGACTTGTTTTCCCTGTTCCAACACCATTAAATTCCCACACGCCCTCAAAACGGACGGGAACGTGAAACGGTTCGGCTTGATAGCCGCGCGCTGCATTTGGCAGAAGAGATTCAATGCCTCCTTACTCTGCCCATTCTGCGCATATCCCGTGATCATGGCCGTCCAAGACGCCACATCTCTTTTAGGCATTTTTTCAAACACTTGACGTGAATTCTCTAAGCTTCCGCATTTCGCATACATGTTAACCAGCATATTTTCCATAAGAATATCCGCAGGAAATCCTGTTCTGGCAATGTGGTTGTGAACCCGCTTTCCCTCTTCGAGGGCTCTTGCTTTTGCGCATTCCAGTAGGAGGCGCGCGTAGAGATCGGAGTCTGCAGGAATCGATCCTTGCTCCAGCATATCCAGAGCCTCCTGCCATTGTTGTTTCGTCGTACGAGATGCTGAAAAACCCAGTTCAGTATTCCGTTTGGCTTGATGATTTACAAGAGCGATCGAAGCGGTGTGCATTTCCCGTAAACGTTTATGATGGGAGAGTATTCTCAAAGTCAAGCAGTCCAATTGGCTGCAATTCATTATTTTCAGATTCAATTATCTTTGTTTGGTAACATGTTGACAAAATGTTGCATATTTTAAGGAGTGCTCTATTAGGGTTTCCTCCTAGAGTTCCTACGAGGGTTTTGTACCTCTGCAGATGGCATCCCTTCACTATTTCTCCCTTTTTGGACCTCCCCGTCATTGTCCACAAGATCTTGTTGCAATTGCATGTGAACTAAGCATTTAACATATGTGGCCGCATACTGAAAAGCTGAAAAACGGTTTGGAAAACATTCCATATTCACGGGTTCCTTATGGCACGCCGAAGACAGAGACTGCTTTATACAGAAACAGTCCTGGTGTGCCAATTTACTGGAGCATGGCTATATCTATTATGCATCCGTCCCCGTGGTTTCCTTCAATGTTAATTCCGCAATAGGGTTTTTATGCATTCCATTTTCAACCACACGGGTGGGACCACTGGATGACCTCCCCCATGCTAGAAAGCGTCTGGCGTCCCTCGATCTCAATCACGCCTCAACTCTATAGCGTGCAGCATTCGATGTCGGCTTTGCGGTAAGTGCTCAAGGAATCGCAGCTTTATTCATGCATTTTTTTAAAATGTAATTGGTGAATTAGCCATCTGTGATTCATATTAAGTTTATTGAGAAGTTTGTTAGACAAAAATCACATCATAATACATTTATTTAGGGGTTTGGAATCAAGAAATTTGGTTCATTGTCCTACAAGTTGAAGAAGAACCAGAGAATAGCTGCAACTAAATAGGGAGAGCAAATCATCCAACTGTTATAATTGACTAAGAAGCAACTATGTTTCACTAGGTAACTGCACTGGACCAAGGCATAGGGATAGGGAAAAATAATTAGTTAATTAATTTCAAAGTTAATTTTGTTATATTTATTACCATATTTGATTAAAAGTAATTGGATGATCCGCTCTTTCTATTTAATGTGCAATCATGATCTGGTTCTTCAACTTGTCCTCATAATAACCACATTTGTTGGTTTGAAATATGTTAACTAATGTATTATGATGTAATTTTCGCTGAAAACTCTTCTCAATAAAAAAATGTAATTATGTGGGTAGATGTATGCTGTGGAGAGATAATAACATAAAAATATAATTATATTAAGAGATGCACTACATTTTTATGGGATTTGGTCTTACCAATATGGTGTGAGATTTGTGTTTGTTTTACTAATATGGTGTGAGATTTGTGTTAAATTATTATATATATATATATATATATATAATTGTAAATAACTTTGTTATAATTTCAAGGACCAATAACATAGTTTATCAAATACTACATGTCTAAAAGCTTATAACTCATTTCATATTACATGTGTTCATATATTATTATTTTAATTATTGAATTTAAATAAACTAACAAAAAATACATAACTATGAAAATAAATTTAAGCTTTTAATTTGTGTATGCTACCAAAAATATTATAAAATATTATATGGAGGTTAACTGTCTACCATCTACCTAATAATTATTAATTACTAAATTAAAATTTTAGAATATCAATTTCAAAACCTTTGAAACAACACAAATTAAATCAATGTTCAAATTTATATTTTTAAATTAAATTAGAAATTAATATCATTTTGTCTATTTGGGGTAGCTTAATTTGCAATGGTCGTGGAAATCAAGTCTCAGTGAGCCGGAAGTCTTGGGTTCAAATCTTGTGCTATCCTAGAGGCTAGAAGTTGGACATGATGAAAATGTAGTCCTACCAAACTTACTATTATTAATATAATATTCATTTTTAAATTTTTTGTATATTAGAATACTAAAATGATTTAATTTCTTAAAATGTGAACCTAATTTAAATTAATCTATTGGGTTATTTATAATATTATTTTATTATATTTTAAATTCATATTCTATATATAAAAATGTTATTTTTTTTATTATTAAACACTTATAAAATATTAAAAATATATAAAGAGAAGAGTAGTCTACCATAGGTTTTTGTTTTGTTTTGCTTTGTTGTTTGTTTTTTTTTTTTTTTTTAAATTTGACAATAAAATGAACAAGATTATGATTTCTTGTTTTTTAAAATGCATTTTTGAATGCATAAATAGATTCAACACCCCATAGAACCCCAATGAAACCACTTAAACTAGCAGTGGTCTATAACGCGACTTTTTGAAAGCTTTTCCGGCGGATTTTTCCGGTCAAAACCCGGCAGCGATTCATTGGAATCCCAAGTTTGATAGCTAGTTTCTGCACACTCAATGGCTCCCAGGGGTTTTTCAGGGCGCTGAATCCAAATATGCAGTTAAAAAACCATTTTAACTGCTAAAAATCAAGATTAAACCTCATGTCTTCCGCCGGATTCCGTCACCAGAATCTCCAAAAAGTCGCATTATAGACAACTCCCTTAAATTATGGTTCTTAAAAATATCTACTATATTTTGGACAAAATTGACTAGAATAAGTGTGTGTGTGTGTGTGTGTGTGTGTGTGTATATATTATATTATTTATTATATATATATTTCTTTATTTAAATTTTTAATGTGATGTGCGTTTTGTAAATTGACCAGAAAAATTGTCTAGAAAGTGGTCATCCTGTCTATTAATTAAACCAGCCTAGATCCATCTTAACTTTGGATCTATCAAATGCCAAGAGGGATCAAATCTCTTGAGATGCAAATATCTTAAGATGCAAAAAGATTTGATCCCTCTTAGCGCTTGGTAGATCCGGGGTAAAAATGGATCTAGGTTGTTTTAATTCCCCCTTTAAATATGCTATATTCCATGTGAATACCATGGGTAACACCATAGGTTCTCATAAACCTAGAGCTCAAAAACTATTGGTAACTTGACGAAGTCAAGTTTATTTTAACTGTTGGCAATATGGCTAATATGTTGTTTTTTATGGTAACCTACTTAATAAAGTTGTCAACATTATCACGATGATTATGGAACTAATACAAATTGGTACATATGCTATAGTTGGTATGGATAGAGAAATGTTAGTTCAGAGACAAATGAATGATAAAGGTAATATTTGAGAAAGTATATGCAGATCCTATGAAGAAGGGTCATGTACATACATTGGTCCTATACGTGAAAATCATGTACATAATTTAAACCATGGTAAAATGGATACCAGGGGTCTTTACCATGGTATTAGCCCATAGTAATTAGAATGACAACTGTTATTTGATCACATTAAAGAATACTAACAACATTACCAAGGTATTTACCTAAGGTGTTGGCTAAGGAAAAAACTATATAAGGAAATGGAGATCAAGATGTTAGGTGTGCAAGTAATGGGTTATACATGTGTGATCTGATTTAGAACATGTGCACACTAGGGAGCATGAAGAAGGCTCACATCTGAAAGTATGTTGACATATATGCTTGATTGATTTACTTGTTGCAAATGTCAAAGTAGCTAATAACGATGAATCTGTGATTATTGTGATGTCGTGATTGAAATAAATTATTCAGAAGTCTATAGTTTTCACAATGAAGGTTGCGGAGAGTGAAGTTGTATTTTGCAACGAAAGTTTTCAGATATGTACGCATGTTTGTCTGTGGAGAGTCACATACGTACACAAGTATGGTTCTGTATAGTCGCGTATAAATTTTGCGAATTTATTCTGTATGTTGAGATGTATGTGAGTGTTATGCATGGTAGTCACGTACATACGCGGATATGCTTCATGGATGTCACGTATATATACTAGGGTTTTGCAATATGGCTTGATGATGATATTTGATGAATTTTGTTATGTTTTCTACTGTTTGTTGATGATATATCTATCTTAATGATATGTGTCTAACAATGTTGATTGGGTTGAATGAGGCTTGGTATATTGATCAATGATGATGATGCATTATGATTGGGTTTTTTATAAAGTCAATATTGTTGTATCTATTGTGATTCAATATTCAATGACTGATCCAGTGATTCAGTTTGACAGAGAACTCACTAGTTAGTGATTTGAGATATGTATGCACATCTTCTTCAGAGGAAGTGCGTATATACGTGGGTTTTATTATGAACAATAACTATACAATTTGAAGTTAATTCTAATCAGGGTTTGCAGGAACAACACTATTTTTTTGTAATGATTAACAACATATGGTTTGGATTATTGATGAATGGTTGTGCATATCTGTTATGGATTGGTTTGAGCTAGTTGCAATGGTTGATTGAAATTCACTGATTGGTTTACCGACATTATAGTGATTCAGGTTGTTCAGTGATTGTCTTTCAGATTTAGTATTCAATTTTGTATTGAGCTTAATGATGGGTGTGGGTCGAGTTTGAAAATATGATGAAAGGTGACCTACAAGTTTTGATGTTTTGACTCAAGTGGATCTAATATGAAATATTATGAAATGTGGTCCACAAAGGTGTTGAGGGTTGGAGCCTTCAGTGAGGGGGTCAAAGCTTCCTTCCAATGGTAGATGGTAAATTTGCTTAGGGGGTAGGAGCCGATAAACGAGATTAGTGGGTTGTAGCTCCCTTCTAGTGGGTGTTGGAGAATGAGAGAAGGTTGTAGCCTTTTGCAGGTGGGTACCTGCAAACTGGTAAAAGTATGCGCCAGTACAAAATTGTAAGAAGATTTTCTTTATATAATAAGAAAGAAGAAAGAGACGATGACAACGGTAGTTTTCTCCTACATTGGGTTTCCCCCTAAAAGTCTTGGTGCTCTCATGTGTTGTTGTGTTGCTTATGAGTGATGATTTATTATGCTCTTACTCCTCATAGTTATTGTTTAATTAATGACTAATGAAGTAGTGATGCACTCGTTAAAGATGAACAAATGATCAAATATATGAAAAGTTAGTTAATTGGATATATGTTGTTTCCCTTTACTGAAGTCGTGTACATACGTTGGTTGCATGAATGACAGTAGAAAATAAAAATCAGAATATGAAATGAAAAGTTTAAAATACTATTTCACCGCCCCCACCCCCAGTATTTTTCCCAACAATTGGAATCAGAGCAGGTCACTCCAATTGAAGCTTGATCACTTGAAGTGGATCAAGGACAATGAGAAAGAAGAAAAAGAAGAAAGCAACTCAAAGGAAGAATTCAATTCAGAAGAACAATGATAATGATGCATTTGATGTTGTGGAAATATCTGCATTTATGGGTCAAGGACAATCTGCAACAGAAGAACAAGACAAGTCAGAAGCGATGAACAATAAAGGCATGCTATTCTAAGTAATGATAATTATCAGGAACGAAAAGAAAGGATGAAGTCTAAGCTAATGGAACTTGGATATGATGTTTGACATTTAGTATGTAATGGATGCACTAAAGCTTCCTTATTAGGTGAAGATTTGCAAAAAAATAGATTGGCTATAAGTGTTATCTTTTGTAGCCTACCAGATTCAGTATTAGAGAAAGTCATGCATTACAAAACTGCAAAGGAAATATGGGATAATTTGCAGGTCATCTAAGAAAGAAAAACAAAGGAAGATTGTTCATCGGAAGATAAGTATGATGATAATAACCTTTGTTATGTCATATGGGGTTACTAATACAAAAGATGACAGGTTAGAGGAAGTTCTTAACCTTAGAAGAAAACTTGTTTTTTCTTTGAAGATGATTAAAATCCTTAAGAATGAGTTGCAAGCATATGATAACAAGGATCATGTTAATTCAATAAATGTTGTAGTAGAATATAATCAATATTGTGAAGGACTTAAAGTTGAGATTGTCTCTCTAAAGTTAGATCTTGAAAAGTCAAACATGTGAAATGAAGAACTACTTCAAATATTTGAAGAACAAGAGAATGGGATGAAGGAAGATATTATCGAATTAAAGAATCAATTGGAAGAAGGAAGAAAGGTTGAAGAAGGAATGAGGAAGCAATATTTGGAAAATGAAGAAAAATACCAAAGAATGGAGGTTGAGGTAAACATTTTAAAAGGTAAATTAGAAGAAAAGGATAAACAATTGAGATTTCAAGAGAGTACTAAGATTTTGGATAACATTCTTAGTAATCAAAGGTCTCTTTCCATTAAATTAGGTCTTGGTTTTCATGAAATTGTAAAAGGAGGATCTAGCTCTCAAGCTTGTGCAAGGATCTTGATGGATAACAAAGAAAAATCTGAAAATCTTGATAAAGAGATAAGAAGTCAACCAGATTAACATCCAAGGAAAATATTTTTTCGAAGGAAATCATTTTCTCCCAATAATAGAAATATTAATCCTATGCTTAATGACGTTGAATGTTTTACATGTGATAACTATGGACACATTGCAACAAATTGCAGAAGCATATTTCAATCTCAAACAAATAGCCACTTCACAGGAAGATAATCAACTCCCAGGTACTCAGGTTTCTTTAAGGGATATTGTTTTGCTTGCAACATGTTTGGTCACAAAGCTATTGATTGCAATAAGAGGAATATGAAACCAAAATATTATAATTCCTCTACTCCTTTTTCTGGTCATATAAGATGTTATACTTGTAACAAGTATGGGCATGTAGCAAAAAAATCCAGGAACAAGTCAATGGATCTCCATAGACAACATGGCAAGCAATTAGATAAGAATATTGGATCCACCAACACTTCTCATAATATGTAGAAAGAAGAAGAACATATAAGGTGTGGCCTTGCTCTTTGTTCATTTGAATATGAAGAATGGTACATAGATAGCAAGTGCTCTCATCACATGACTGGAGATAGGGACAAGTTTGAGTCTCTCAAGAAAAACAAAGATGGTAAGGTGATTCTTGGAAATAGTTCAACAAAATTTATGGGAAAATGTAGAATCAAACTTGAGAAGTATGCAAAATTAATTGATGCATTGTTAGTTCAAGGGCTAAAGCAAAGTATTATAAGTGTAGGTCAAATAGCTAACAAGGGAGGTATAATTGTATTTACATCAACTAAATGAAAATTTATAGACGAAGAAATTGGAAAGGTTATAACAAGAGGATACAAAAATCCAAACAAATTATATGTGCTAGCAGAGAAGAATTCAGACAGAAATTAGAGGTATATTCCCCTCCTTCTTTAGACTTAGAGTAAAAGAAGATGGTCCTCACTGTAGTCTATTTTGTTTAATGTGTTCTTCTAATAATGAATGAACAAGTAAATATGAGGTACATAACCTCATGAAGAGAAGGTGATCATTATCAGGTCCACGGGATTAGTGAGGAATGATCTGGGGGGGGCTATGCATATATTGATGATGGTTCTCTATGTTGTTTTGATATTCTTTTGAAGATTTGTATTGCTGACATTACATATGATGAAGTAATAGTGAATAGGAACATACAATATAGGTTCAAGGGGAGCTGTGACTATAAAGAATCAACAATTTACTTTTTTTTTATGCGGATCTCGTAAAGGACAGTCACATATATACGCGAGTTTTGATCTAGACAGTCTCGTATGGTTTCCTATGGTGATAAATGAATGGCACAAACTCAGGGGGAACTTCTCATATGCTTCCATCATATTACAATTGGTTTTGTGGTTCTAATATTAGTTTGTTGCAGACTATTGGTGATGCCTACTTGATGCTTAGAAATTATGAGGTTATGAGTTGTTGCAAGTCTTATGTTATTGATGAAATGGTTCTTTGATGCACTTGTTGATTGATGAGTTGGATATGATCAGAGCTGATGATGATAAGTTGGCACAAGTTCAGGGGGGGCATCTGTTATGATTCTAAATGTTCCATTGTTGTTATTATGGTTTATTAAGCATTCCTTGTTGCATGATGATGTTTATGATGAGTACATATCAATGTTGATGTATAGTTGTTGCTATTGTTACTGCTGAAGATACATATGTTGCTATCATTATGTCAATGTGATGAAGTTATAGATGATGCTTATATGTTGTTTGAGTTACATTCATTGAAATGATTAATGGTGTCCTACCCTTGCTAAAGCTTGAAGATATGTATATGACATTGGTTAATGATGCTGCTTATCATATTTGTGATGATTGAAGTTTCTCTTTGTTTGCACACATGTTTTTGATGCATGTATATGCTACCTATATGCTACATATGATGATGCATATACTGCTTGAGGGTTGTGGCTCCTCTTATGTGTGAAGAGAGCATGTTGATCTTGATGACATGAGATCAAGGAGATGAGCTACTAACAGAGCTTGATTGCACAATCTTATGCTACGATTGGTTGATGATGATGATTTCATGATTTACTCACTATTGTTGGCATCTCTCATTGATGAGAAGATGAATATATATTGTTGTCACTATGTCATGGGTTATTAATGATGGATGAATTGCAAATAGTGATCTTATGGATGATTACTTGAGTTTCATTTTGGTGAATTTGTTTATGGAGTGAAAATTCTACTTGATACACTTGATGAAGTATATGTTATGGTCATTATTGATGTTGGAGGTTCTTCTTGTCTTTGATGGATGCATGGAGATAATATGATGGCATTGTTGTTCAAGAGATTGATATTGTTGCCTATGGATTATGGATCTTTTTATATGTGGAAAAAACATGTTACATGAAGTCAAGAGGATGTTTATTGATATGTTGTTGCTACATTGTTTGGCGATTCTTGGGAACATTGCATATTTGGTCACAGGTTGATGATATTGGAGCTACATTGTCGTATCTTAGATAACTTCTTAATGATGAAGATGTTCATTTTGTTGTCTATGTTGCCATTATCAAATGTTTTTGTTGCAGATTTCTATTTGGAGAATGATGGTTGTTGATGACTATCATGATATTGCTACCTCATGGTTGAGGTCTCTAGTTTTGATTATAAATGTCATATATGTCTCTTGAAGTAAAGGTCATGAAAAGACCCATGTTGTAAATCATTATAAAATTAATCATATATGGGATCAAGTCATGCTTTGTATGTAATCCCATTATTTTGAGCAATTTTTGTAATGTTGGGTCAAATATGTAACCCCATTGTGTTGGGTGATTGATGTAATCATAAGTCATTGGTGATAGGAAAGGTCATAATTGGTTAAGTCATAAAGTCTTGTGATTTTATTATATATCTTTAAAAGGTCCAACATATTCTCAGGGTGAGCATGGTTAGTATGCAATCTTCATACTCAACAAATCAAACCTACAGTGATCCTCTCTACAAAGTGGGAGAGAAGCCTTCATTCAACATTGGTCAACCCTTTACCCTTGATGTCAAAGGGGGAGAGATGCATGGTGTTTGAAAAAGAATGCTTAGAGAGAATCTTGGTGAAAAGTATAGGTATTTGCAGGTGTGTTTGTAGGTGATTACAGGTGGTGACTAAACACCAAAGTGGTTTCCATCAAGTCCAAAGGGGCAGATTGTTGGCATTATGGATAATGTGTTGTCCTTGATGACAACCTACTTAATAACGATGTCAACATTTTCATGATGATTATGAAACTAATGTATATTGGTATAGATGCCACAGTTGGTATGGACAAAGAAATGTTAGTTCAGAGACATATGAATGATAAAGGTAATGTTTGAGAAAGTATACATGGATCCTATGAAGAAGGGTCATGTACATAAATTGGTCCTATACGTGAAAGTCACGTACATAATCCGAACCATGGTAAACTGGATACCAGGGGTCTTTACCATGGTATTTTCCCATAGTAATTGGAGCGAAAATGGTTATTTGATCCCATCAAAGAATACTAATGACATTACCAAGGTATTGGTAAAAACAAAATCTATATAAGGAGATGGAGATCAAGGTGTTAGGTGTGAAAGTAATGGATTATACATGTGTGATCTGATTTGGAACATGTGTGCACTAAGGAGCATGAAGAAGACTCAGATATGAAAGTAAGTTGACATATATGGTTGATTTATTTACTTGTTGCAAATGTCAAAGTAACTAATAGTGATGAATATGTGATTATTGTGATGTCATGATTGAAACAAATTATTCATAAGTTTGTAGTTTTGACGATGGAGGTTGTAGAGACTAAAGTTATGTTTTGTAACGAAAATTTTCATATATGTATGCAGGTTTGTCTTTAGATAGACGCATACATACACAAGTCTTGTTCAATATAGTTGATCTAGGAGGATCCACCAATCCAATTGTACAGATGTTCAAAGTGTCGTCATCAGAGTTCATGTGTATCGATCAGTGTTGTCGTCGCTTCAGTTCAGTTTCAACAGTGTTGGTTATGATCAGGTTGTTAAGGTAATGTTATGGTTTCATGGCATTCAGTTGATATGGGTTTAGCACCTGGTTGTCGACTTTAGTTCATCAAAAGTTCCCCAGGGTTTGGTTGACAACACGTGTTTTGTCATTCGACTTTGTAGGTTTGATGTGTCAACATCAGTGTCGTTAGTGGCATAATTTCATTGTCTGAGAGGTCGTTGCAAAGATAGTTAGAGTCAACGATGTGCGTGGGTTGTCATCATGACAGAGGATTGATATCGTCGTTTGTCGATGATTGGCATGGGTTTATTGTCATCATGTGACGAATTTCGCGAATGTCGCATTGTGACAAAAATATACATATGAGTTTTAAAAATAAATCCTAATATATGTATTAATCCTATGCTACCCTAAGCCTAAGTTATACAAACCCTAATCCTATGCTAAACACCATCCCCTAAGTTACAACCATGTATCAAATGCTCAAACCTTAGTACAAATGTACCTAAAACACTAGCCTACCAAACCTAGTCCTAAAGCTATGCAAAATCCATTACACCTAAGCTCTCGGTTTTACCATACAAAACATTGCAAATACAAATAACACAATTAACTACCAGCTTAAACTGCAATTTATAAACCATGTCAGAACCGTGATATGTGAACGAATGGAGTATAATCGCGAGGGTTGAATCTACATTGTTTACAGTCGGAGTTGGTTAACTGCCAATGGGGATCATCAACATGTGAACAATACAGTTCACTGTCAACCGTCAGTTCAGACCGTGCAGGGACATCCACCTTAACTGTGGGAAATAATTGTGACATGTGAATTGTTCATCATAATCGCAGAGCGGCTACACCTCCACCCGGTTAATGCTGACTGTTTGCGGTTTCAGGGTTTCTAAAGTCTATTTTGGGTTTTATTTGGTTGTTTGTCAAACAAATTAATTCGATGACCTTGTGACTAAAGCCTAAGGTGTCCAACACCGAACCATATGAACCCCAGAAGTCAGCTCATACACCTCAAAGTCAGCAAAAGGAGGTTTTTATGCATCTTCAGGCCTATAAAGGCAGTTTTGCCCTCATTGAGACGCGCAGAGTGGTTTTCAGCTTTTGTATGCAGGTTTTGGAGGGATAGAGGCGATTTTGTTTTTAGTGTTTCCGGAGCATCTAGAGTCGGATTTGGAAACCATAAGCGGCATTGGAAAGCTGGTTCAGAGAGCTATATGATGACAAAGGTCAAAGTTGCCTGTGTGATCCGGATTTAAATAGGAACGCAATATATTACAGAGATAACCATAAATACAGAGATGTGATAACCATGAATAAAGAGATGCAGCGGAAATAATACTTCATTTCTTTAATGGAAAATATCGAAATAGGCTTACAACTAGAAATGGAAAGAAACCAGCTAGGGCGATGGTAGCTTATCTCTAAGAAGAGATGTGGGGGCTACATGCCTCTGAACTGTTCCGAACTGTGTTACAATGAGGCTCGAAGGCCTATTTATTGTT
>APFE030706247.1:159366-181345 GCA_000404065.3 Pinus taeda
AATTTACAAAATAATTATTTACATTTCATACATTAAAAAAAAAACGGCCTGGTGTAAAATTAACACTTTTTTAAATAAGCATAAAAAACAATACCATTCTAAAACACAATGTACATAAAAAAATTTATAGTGCCAAAAACTATGCTGTAAAAAACATGTGTGTTTTGTATCACCCCTTTTCAAAATTGGGTCACTTTTTTGCTATCTCTACAAAATGGGTAACAGTATGAGTTCCTATTTCAAAGTTTAAGTTGTTTAATAATGTCTATTTGCAGTTTTGGGGTTTCTAAAAGTCTATTTTGCGATTTATTTGGTTGTTTGTCAAATAAATTAATTTGGTGACCTTGTGACTAAACCCTATTAAGGTGTCCAACACCGAACCACATGAACCCTAAAAGTCAGCTCATACACCTCAAAGTCAGCCAAAGGAGGTTTTTATGCATCTTCAAGCCTATAAAGGCAGTTTGTCCCTCATTGAGAAGGGGAGCGTGGTTTTCAGCTTTTGTATGCAAGTTCTAGAGGGATAGAGGCAATTTTGTTTTTAGTGTTTCGGGAGCATCCAGAGTCGGATTTGGAAACTGTAAGCGGCATTGGAATGCTGGTTCAGAGAGCTATCTGATGACAGAGGTCAAAATTTCCTGTGTGCAAGTTCAGTCTTTCCAAATCACTGTGTAATCAATTTCTTCTTCTCATTTCTAATAAAATCGGTTGCCCATCTTGAAAGCGGACCTAGAGATGTAGTCCATCAGGGACGAACTCTGTAATCAATCTTGTTGTCATGTATATCTGTGTATTCAGTGTTTTCACTTCTGTTTTGCATCTTAATTATGGTTTATCAGCTGTTGTAAAGTGTTTTGTT
This sequence comes from Pinus taeda, assembly GCA_000404065.3. Classification (NCBI taxonomy): domain Eukaryota; kingdom Viridiplantae; phylum Streptophyta; class Pinopsida; order Pinales; family Pinaceae; genus Pinus; species Pinus taeda. The sequence continues at coordinate 160,226 of APFE030706247.1, forward strand.
CAAGTAGTTTTCCTCGATTTCCATGCTTTCAGTTAACATGCAAACTTATTAATGGCTAATCAATTCTACATCAATTTTTAGTATATGGTCCTATAAGATCAATAGTCGCATATAAATTATACAAATTTATTCTATATGTTGAGATTTGTACACGGGTGTTATGCATGGTAGTCGCGTACATACACGGATATGCTTCATGGAGGTTGCATATATATTCTAGGGTTTTGAAGTATGGATTAATAATGACATTTGTTGATTTTTTTTTTTCTACTATCTGTTGATGATATCTATATCTTAATGATCTGTGATTGGGTTGAATGAGGCTTGGTATATTGATCAGTGATGATGATGCATTATGATTGGCTTTTCAGTAAGTCAATATTGTTGTATATGTTGTGATTCAATATTCAGTGACTGACCCAATGATTCAATTTGACAGAGAATTCAATAGTCAATGATTTGATATATGTACATAGGTCTTCTTCAGAGGAATCACGTATATACACAAGTTTTATTTTGAACAATAGCGTATACAATTTGAAGTTAAGTCTAATAAGGGTTTGCAGGAACAACACTATGTTTCTGTGATGATTAACAACATATGGTTTGGTTTATTGAGTGATTTGAGATATGTACGCAGGTCTTCTTCAGAGGAATCATGTATATACACAAGTTTTATTTTGAACAATAGTGTATACAATTTGAAGTTAAGTCTGATAAGGGTTTGCAGGAACAACACTATGTTTATGTGATGATTAACAACATATGGTTTGGTTTATTGATGAATGGTTATGCATATCTGTTATGGATTGTTTTGAGCTAGTTGCAATGGAAGATTAAATTTCAATGATTGGTTTTTTGATGTTACAGTGATTCACTTGGTTCAGTGATTGTATTTCAGATTCAATATTCACTTTTTTATTGAGCTTAATGATGGAGTGTGAAAATATGATGAAAGGTGGCTTAAATGTTTTGAGTCAGGTGGATCCAGCCTGAAATATTATGAAACGTGGTCCACAAAGGTGCTAAGGGTTGGAGCCTTCAGTGAGGGGATCAAAGTTTCCTTCAATGGTAGCTAGTAAATTTTCTTACGGGGTAGGAGCTCCCTTTCGATTTCTATGGTAGCTGCAAATTTCTACATGTGACTCTTTAATACATCTATAAGAAAACGTTCCCTAAATCAAGTGGTATCAGAGCAGGTCTTTTTAAATGTGAATTGCATGTTTATATGCTAACAAGAAATAGGCTCCGAAGAGGTGAAGGGGAACTAGAGCCTTTCGATCCCGAAGTAGGGCGTGCACATCGAAGGAGAGACATGGTAGAAGACGAGGCTCGTCTTGAATAAGAAGTAAAATTCCACAAGACCTTCTATACAATGGCAGATCATGTTGAGAAGCTGTTCTCAAGACTTGAAAAACTTGAAAGTGTAGAGAAAATAAATCTAGAAGGACAAGGTTCAATACACGAAGATGATAGAGGAGATCCACCTCCTTCTCCTTCCATGAGTGAAAGTTCTTCTTCCTTCCATCACCATAATCACATAAATCCCAAGGATGCATCTAAGAAAACCTTCTTTAAATTAAATGTTAAATTTGATCTTCCCATGTTTAATGGTGAAAGTAATGCAGAGAAGCTTAATAATTGGATTAGGCAGACTGAGGTCTACTTCAGGATTCAACAGATCGTGGAGGATGATCAAAGATTCAGCTGGCCTCTCTACGGTTGTGTAGCACCGCTCTCATTTGGCGGGAGAGAAAATTTCAGAGCATTAAGAATGTGGGTAACCTCTTTTCCTCATGGCCTGATTTTATTTCTGCATTAAAGGAACAATTTTACCCCTTGGGATACAAGAAAAAAGCTTTAATGAATTGGCAGTATTTAAGGCAAGGCAAAGGTCAGGATGTTCAGAGTTTTACAGAGGAATTTAGAAAGCAAACACTTAATTTGGGTATTGCACTTGATACACCTGAAGTAGTAACTAAGTACATTAGATCGCTACATAGTTACATTAGGCATTCATTATTATTGTTTGAACCTACTACCATTGACTCGGCCAGTGTAAAAGCCATTCATCTAGAAAACAGGGGAACACATGGACAAGATGACCACTTAAAAAGAACTGCGGCAACCAAGAGAAGGGGAGAAAAGCCCTCTTGCACACATTATGAGAAAGAGGGGCATGATGAAGAGAATTGTTGGAAGTTGCACCTTGAGCTGAGACCTGAGAGGAATGACAGAAAGGGGAAGCAGAAGGTCATCGCCACCGTGCAGTAAAGCCCAGGTTCCGAGTCAAAGGCAGACAAGAAGGTCATAGCTACAGGATTTTCATGGGGTAGGCCCATTGACTTGGGGTCTGTCTCCGATGACGAGATGAAGTTTGCAGCCATTAGGATCGTGGCAGGAGGACCCATAGAGTTGGGGTCTGATTCTGGCAATGAATCGAGGATTTCCATCGACATAACACTCCCGTAGCAGGATGCCAAGAACTTGAGGACATCAACCACCACGCCCAAGCAGAGAATGTGGAGCTAAGGAGGCTTCTACAGGAGGAAAGGGAAGAACACCAAAGATTATTATGCCAGTTGCAAGCTAAGGACGATGACTTGGAAAAGCTGCAACATAGCCATCTGGAGGTAAAAATCGGTTCTCTGATTTCATATGATTTTCATGATGATGAGTTTGCTGCCTTTGAAAAACATACTACATGGATTGGATCCAAACTAATGAAGGAAATGGGATATCAAGGAAAGGGCCTCAATATCAAAGGCCAAGGCATCATAAACCCCATCAAATTCTAGGAATTTCCACGCCATGCAGGACTCAGATACACTAGAAAGGAGCTGGGGGAAAGCTCCAATATAGCTAGTAACCAACCAACGACAGGCGAGAAAATCCCTTCCTCACAATCCAGCGATAGTGAAGGCTCCATGAACACTTATCGAAGGAACACTACGAGAAAGTGCCCCAAGGCAGCCCCGAAAGTTTGGAGGAGAAAGAATCGTTGTAGCCATTGCAACAAAGAGGGACACTAACAGACCACGTGCCTGATGCTCCATGTTCTAGAAACATCGCTAGAGGAGTTGAAAGGTGAACATGTCAATAGATAAATCCACCCCCTTCATGGTGGTCTGCTTTATTAAGTTGGTCTTTTTAGGGGTAGTAGCTTGTTATGGCCACCATTGTAAATCATACGTTGCAAGTAAATGTAAAAATGATGGTGTGCTTCCCATCACTTCAAAGATGCAACGATGATATTTTGGCCTTTCCTTATTAGTATTTGAGGCAGTAATTACTTTTACGTAATCCTTGGCTAATGAGTTTGTGCTATGAACTCTTAGCAAGGAGGGGTTGTTGAGTCATGTGTGGTGTGCATGATTGCAAGAATGTACTAGTTTCGTGTGCAGTTGATTGAAAGTGTGGGTTGAGATAACATGCTAAGTGTAAATGATTTTGGGGTCCAAAAGCTTTTTAGTGGGGAGGATTGATTTAGGTGGATCTTCAGACACAATAGCATGGAAAAGCTCAAAATTTAAAGTGGCATAAATGCAAGTATCTTAACATTAGATCGAAGTGCTTGTCGCCTTGATTCCAATGGTGCGAACAACACTCCAATCCGAGTCCGGATGATGAAGTTATCGCAGAAAGACTCTGCCTTTGTCCCTTTGAAAAAGGAGGCATTTCTTCAAAAAAATGGGTTTTAAGCCTTTAAAAGGCAAATCGCAATCGGAGGAGTCCAAAAGGTGGACTTAAGGTTGGGTGGAAGGAACCCCCGATCAAAGACATGCGATTTCGGCATCGTCGATTGGTGTCGGCGTCGGCGACCGGATCAGCAGATTAGGTCGACACCGCCCAAGGTATAAGACTAGGACCCCTGGGCCGTAGCGATGCGATACGCCGATAACAATGATCGACGGATCGACGTATCGACGATTGGCGTATTGGCAATCAGCGGATCGGCGTATTGGCCGTTGGCATAACCAAAGGGAAGACCCCCGCGGCCGTTGCGATAATGATTTGAGATAAAGGGCCAGACCTAATGGGTTTATAGACCCGATTTTGTAAAATTTGAAGTCTAGATTTTAAGCCTTGTGGTCAGAATTTTCAATGTTTTTGTGTATTATCGCTTTTAACAGAAAAAGGCCTATTTTTGGGGTTTTGTTGCACCTTCCATTGGAACGAATTCTATTATGAAAAAACCGACCCTCTATTTAAGTGCACTAGTAACAAAAAGAATGTGTTATAAAAACATGATACAGGCAGAGCCGCAGGGGGTTGGCTGGGCCAGACAAAGCCGAGAAATTCCCCAGAGAAGCGTAAAAGCTAGAGAGCTTGAAAGCTAGAGCGCCGCAGAGCCACAGAGCTTGATGGAGGCAGACTTATAAAACTCCCTTTGTGACTGATGATTGTATTTCTCTTTATGATGCCATTTAATGAATGAAGGACTCCCCATTGATCGAGCAGGGACCTGAGACGTAGTCCAAGTTGGATGAACTTCATTTTCAAGTCTTGTTGTCTTCTTTCATGCTTTTATGTGTTTCTTCTTCTTCTCTCATGGGCACATTAGATTTCTATAGTAGCTGCAAATTTCTACATGTGATTCTTTAATACATCTATAAGCAAAAAATCCCTGGATCATAATCAGAGGCTTAGTTCATTTTGGCTTGATCCATGTCTTTTTCTAGAAGTTTCACCCCTGATTAGATTAATACCCATTAATATTTAATTTTCCTATATTTAGACTTAGGAACCCCATTAAAATATTAATTATTTTAATAAAATTGCTTATGGGTGGAATTTCCCAAAACACTTTTTGGGTTCATTGGAATACCTGTGCCCAAGCCTCCTTGAAAAATTTGAGGCTTAGAGCACATTAGATGCTACCCCAAATCAACACAATTGAAGATTGACAGTAAAAGAGAAAGCATGTCCTCTTTGGCATAACTTGGACAATTGATCCTATCTTCTTGATTGTTTACCTCCATTACAGTCTTGGTTTTAAATGTCTCGAGAGAAACATCATAATCAAAACCACGAAGCTTGTTCAGAACAAGAGTAACTAAGGGTTCTTGTTCAATGTCCTCAACGACGATCAAGACGGGATAGAATACATTACATGATGTTTTCTTTTCTGATACCAACAGGTAGGAAGTTCACCATATTATAGTCATCAAGCGGTGCTAACAATTCTTTGTTTAGTTTTGCAAACCATTGGGCCATTTTCTCATTCAAATATGCCAACAATAACCTTGTATCTAGGTCAAGGAACTCTCAAATTTTTTTATTGTTGTAACAAGATTACATGGGACATTTCAAGTTGCACCATTGCAGAAAGAGATGCCATACAACCACTAAGATACTTTGTAATGTTGTTAGTCCTCTTGATGCCTAAAGGAGGCCAATGTTGTCTTAAGGCTACACATTTTCCAAATTTACAACATCATATATCTCTAATATGGCTTCTTCAACAAATTCTGATAGTAAACAAATCCATTTACAGTCTGCTCAACTAGAAACATTTATACGCAAAGTAGGACCAATCCATATTTTTAAAATTCCTTTTTAGAATATTTGAATGTTTTGTTTCTCATCCACCTTGTTGTTAGGGAAATACAATTTGATACACAATGTCATCATCATTAGGCACTGATATATGTTGAGGCTATCTCTCTGCAAAAACTTTACCAAATAAGGGAATAACGTCCTCAAAACTTTATAAACTAACTCCAATACACACAACAATATACTTTTTGTTTGAAACACAATACTTTGCCACCAATGCATCTGAACTACACAATCACCCTTCATGTTAATCATGATACCATGCATCACTATACTTTGGAACAATAATACCTTAGCACTCTTGTACAAGGCATCAAGGGAAACGTTGAACATTTTTGTATGTGACTCCCCAAGAGGAATGTACAAGTACCTTACAAGTCATCTATTGTAAGATGCATGCCAAATTTTCTAATAGCCTTCAAGATCATTGCAATTGTTGATACATTGAGGATGTTCCCAATGGCCTTAATACCTCCAGTCAAATCCCACAACTGGAAATACCTCTAGATAAGCAGAAATTTTAGGCACAAAAAGTTTAACACCGCATAACCTACAACAAAGGTATCCCATGTTGTAAATTCCTCTTGGATACCATTGATGGCTAAAGAGTTGCAGTAACAAAAATGAAGCATTAACTCAATCAAACATAGTCAAACAATCCATCAAAATCCACACCATGCAATCTTCAGTTTACTTTGAGATTTTTTTGTTGAGAATCCAACATGCGATAATGATGATATCCCATGTTGTGATACATCTATCTCTGAACACTTTATTCATGTAGTTTTTCCTCATGAAACCTTCAATTTTGCCCACTTGTACAAATTGACATTACAATGTAGCTTTATTCATACTTATGCCTTTACAAATCTAGTAACATTGATATCAATACTAAAACCTTTAACCTAAAACAATAATAATAACAATAAATATTTAAAATTATGAATTAATGATTAAAAAAAATTATTTAAAATATTTAATGAGTAATAAAAAATTATTATGTTTAAATTATTTAAAAAATAAAAAATAAGGGAAAAATTGGACTTTATTTATAATCGATTGTATTGAGAGTAGTTAGGTGGCTTTTAAATCAAGTATGGGACAAAGAGAAGCAATTAGCTTTACAATGGAGTATGGGAAACATTAAGTGACACAAAAAAAGTTAAAAACTAAGCATGGACGTATTTCTATGATGACTAAAAATAAATAATGAAGTATAATAAAATTTTTGCTGACGTAACTTCTGGCGTTTGGATATTTAAAAAAAAAAATGATAATATTTTTTATTTTATTTTTTATTATTATGAAATGATAAAAATTTACATTTAATTTTTTGATATATTAATAAATTATAAATTAAAACCACTATTATATATATATATATAATTTAAATTTTAATTTAAATTTAAAAAAATATAAACATTTTATTTATTAAATTTTTCATATACTAAATTATTCTAAATAAATTTAGTGATTTCCTAATAATATTGTAAAAAGGTTTTGAAATGACATATTTCAATATGAATAAAAACTATTTTTTATGAAATTTTTTATAAATATTATATTTAGTTTTGTAAATATAATTCATTATTCTCTATTTTTTATTTATTTATTTATTTATTTTTAATTTTTTTTTATTTTTATTTTTATTTTATTTGGTAGAGAAGAGAGATTGGTTGTGGAATAAGAAGAGTAGTTACATAATTAAGTAGGTTAATTATCTAATAAACAAAAAATTATAAATTGTAGTTATTGAGTAGAGAGGTTCATTTAGCCAAGAGGCTCATTCTATAGCCCAGTGTGATGTGATGTGTAACTCTGTCAGTCATCAAAGTTGAAATTTTGCTCATGTCGGCCCAAATATAAATTTTGAAAATTTAAAAATAAAAATAAATAAACAGCTATACAAAATATTTAAATAATGTTGGTACATAAAAAAAATTACACGTGAAGACATTAGATCCCTCTCAGCTCATGTTAGATACATATTTAAGATGGATCTATGCTGGTTAATAAAACATATTGTTAGATGTATTGATTATTGAGTCCAAAGGTTTATTAAGCATGAGCAGATGTGTAAGTTTGTTCGTCTATTATGAGTTGACACATGCCTCTTTAAAATAAAAATAAAAATTATTCTGTAAATAGAAAAATATTATCAGCTATAATTAAAAAACAATGAATATGTTGTAAAGAATTAAACCAAAAAAAAATATTTTTGGAATTGCACTGTGTAATATTTTCGGATGGTGACTCCATCCATCATTAGGGACCAATGAGAGTCTTGTCAATAAATGAGTGCTCGAGAGCCTTATAGGAACAAATATTGAATTATAGATCATTTGGAGAGCCTTATAGGAACAAATATTGAATTATAGATCATTTGGTCTAACGGTCAATTGTGAATTAAATAACAAACAGTTACTTGTAGAATGAATAACTAATATATTTGACTATTTATATTTTGCTGATAAGTTAATATTTGACCAACCAGAAAATGATTAGAATGGGATATGCTACCCAAAATTAAATAAGAATGGAAAAAAATGAATATGATTGTTGATTTCATGAAAGAAAGTTGAATCTTAAATGATATTAAGAATTAGGTGAGAAAGTTGTTATTTCAAACTTAAAGATAATAATATAGAATCCTAGTGATAATATAATAAAATCCTATTGATAAAAGGGATTAAATTATTGATGAAAAAATTGGATTAGAAATAAACTAATTATATTAAGAATTGTTAGAGAAATGTAATAATTGAAGATTAATCATAAAGGTTTATTGAGCATGAGTGGGTGTGTAAGTTTGTCTGTCTATTGTGAGTTGACACATGCCTCTTTAAAATAAAAATAAAAATTATGCTCTAAATAGAAGAATATTATCAACTATAATTAAAAAACAATGAATATGTTGTAAAGAATTAAACCAAAAAAATATATTTGAGTAATGTGTTTAAACCTTGTACTTTTCAAAAATATTTGAAGATCTGTGTTAACTAATTTATGTTGATATCAACTTCATATATATATATAAAATGATTTGAGTGAATGGATACTTCCAGAGTTAATCATATTGTCATATATTTCCGGAATTGCACTGTGTAATATGGTTGATTCGTTCAACTTTTCAGATGATGACTCCATCCATCATCAGGGACCAATGAGAGTCTTGTCAATAAACGAGTGTTGGAGAGCCTTATAGGAACAAATGGGATATGCTACCCAAAATTAAATAAGAATTGAAAAAATGAATATGATTGTTGATTTCATGAAAGAAAGTTGAATCATAAATGATATTAAGAATTAGGTGAGAAAGTTGTTATTTCAAGCTTAAAGATAATAATATAGAATCCTATTGATAATATAATAAAATCCTATTGATAAAAGGGATTAAATTATTGATAAAAAAATTAGATTAAAAATAAACTAGTTATATTAAGAATTATTATAGAAATGTAATAATTGAAGATTAATCATAAAGGTTTATTGAGCATGAGTGGATGTGTAAGTTTGTCCGTCTATTGTGAGTTGACACAAGCCTCTTTAAAATAAAAATAAAAATTATGCTCTAAATAGAAAAATATTATCAGCTATAATTAAAAAACAATGAATATGTTGTAAAGAATTAAACCAAAAAAAAATATTTGAGTAATGTGTTTAAACCTTGTACTTTTCAAAAATATTTGAAGATCTGTGCTAACTAATTTATGTTGATATCAACTTCATATATATGTATATATAAAAAATGATTTGAGTGAATGGATACTTCCAGAGTTAATCATATTGTCATATATTTCCGGAATTGCACTGTGTAATATGGTTGATTCGTCCAAGTTTTCTGATGCTGAATCCATTCATCATCAGGGACCAAAGAGAGTCTTGTCAATAAACGAGTGTTGGAGAGCGTTATAGGAACAAATATTGAATTATAAATCATTTGGTCTAACAGTCAATTGTGAATTAAATATTGTGAATTATATAACTAATGATTACTTGTAAAATGAATAACTAATATATTTGACCAATTATATTTTGCTGATAAGTTAATATTTGACCAACTAGAAAACGATTAGAATGGGATATGCTACCCAAAATTAAATAAGAATTGAAAAAATGAATATGATTATTGATTTCATGAAAGAAAGTTGAATCATAGATGATATTAAGAATTAGGTGAGAAAGTTGTTATTTCGAACTTAAAGATAATAATATAGAATCCTATTAATAATATAATAAAATCCTATTGATAAAAGGGATTAAATTACTAATTATATTAAGAATTATTAGAGAAATGTAATAATTGAAGATTAATCATAACAACTATAGATTCTATATTTTAAGAATGACAAGTATAAACTTATCAGGGAATTGAGGATTAATTAATAAGTCAATGTGCATTCATAAATGAAAGTCAAATTAACAGAATAAAAAAGGAAATTTAATATATAAAAAATTTCAATATTAAAGTATAACGAGAAATTTTATATAAAAAATTTCAATATTAAAGTACAGTGAGGAATAATCAAAATTGAGATCTAGAATGATATTTATAATACTAATAAAATGAGATGAATAAGAATTCTATGAAGACAATTTTTGAAACCAGGGGGTAAACTATTAAGACAATTATTAAAACAAGAGATAAGAGAGGAAAGAATAAAGAGACACTTGGAAGGAGGAGACTGCAAACAAGAGGGTGGGAGGAGGGACAAGGGTCATTGGATGAGATGGTGGATGACCAGCTTCCAGGATTGACTAAGCCTATAACCATACAACTTAACATACGTGCACATGAATGTCATCATATCTCACCAGAGTCGAATCACCAGAGCCTTTTTCCTTCACAAATCTCTCCTCTGCACCATTTGATCCAATCGAGCTCTCCATTTATTCTGCATCCTGACAGGTTTCGATGGTAAAAAAAAAAACAATGGAAAGCAAGTTTTGTACCCTTGACTTTGAGCTTTCCCTGTGAAACATTTATTCTGTATCCCGACAGGCTTCAATTTGGTGGCCTACAACTTTTACAATTTTTGAGCTCTTTTAGCGGCTGGCTTGTCGCATCAATTTTTAAAGGGGAAGATTTCTTTATGGGAGAGTGCTAGGGGGTGCAACTGTTAACAATGGATATTGGGAGCTACCCATTTTCAATCAATCAGACATATCCCATGCCTTTTTCACAAAATTAATACAATCATCACCGTTTCCGCCGCAGAAAGGTTCCTCTGCATAAACAGGCACTATGGACTATGTATTGTTTATGGATGGAGATTTCCCATTGCGTTGCCAGTGTTGAGCCTATGAGAAAAGTCGGTTTGTGAATCACACAACTTTGTCGAGCTAAGAATGCCTTATGGCTCATTAGAGTTTTCTATTGATGAGCAGTGAGCAACGTGGACAACAGTGTGAGCAACGTGGTTAGCAGTGAGAGCAGTGAGTAGTGAACAATGAGTAGTGTTTTATGCAGCACAAGTATTGAGCAACGAGCAGGGAGCAACATGTAGCCTAAGAAGGGAGCAGTGATAACCCAAACAACGGGGAGCAGTGCGAAGTAATCTTGGCATTTTATAGACCTACATATTTATCAGAACAGGTTGGACAACAAATGAATTCAAACATGACAACGAGACAAGTAATTCCAGAACATGTGGAGACAAATGATTTAGGACAAGTGAAAATTGCTTCATCCGCCAAAGTTGGGAAGTGGGTTATGGCAATGCCAAACAATATTGGGGCATTTTAAAATGAAGACTGGCCCATCTAAAATGGGAGCAGACAAGGAAAAAACGGTCTCAAAAGGAAAGTAATTGAGCCCTTCACAATAAGCACTCAAACAAGTCCCTTATACAAGCACATGGCAATAAGAAGTCTAGAGGAAACTCATTGATGATTCTGCCTTGTATAGTCCCACATCCACACCTCTCACTTGGTCATTTGATCTCTATGTGAAAGAATTATTAAATGCAAAACAAAGGTTGGAGCTTTTAGAAGCTAAAGAGCAAGAAAGAGATCATAAAATTCATATAATAACAGCTGAAAACAAGGCTTTAGCAGAAAGCAATAAAGTTTTGAAAGAACAAGTGGCATTTCTACAGGAAGCTCTCCTGATAGGGAAGACATAATGGAAATGCATGAAGGTGGATGTGCAAAACATAAAGAAATCTGTAGTGGAAAGTATAGAGGTGGTGAATGTGAAATTTTCCCAGGATAAAGGGAAAATGATTGCCCAAATAGACAACCATGAAGAGAAATCAAGAGAAGAAAGGAAAGGAGATTCCACAAAAGTTTCCAAAACTTTAGCTCAAGTTATTAGCAATTATGCTAATAAGGAAGGAGAAACAAACATCCAGGTTGAGAACATGCAAGATAGAGAAGGCAAGGAAAGAAAAAATAGAGAAGCAAACATAATTATTAAAGGGGTGAAAGACTATGGGAAAAATGAATGTACTCTTGAACTTTCAAGAGACTTCTTGAAAGACAAGTTTCTATGGCAAGGAAAAATATGGCAATCATGGAGGGTGGGTAAGTTTAACGGTGAGAGAGCCAGGCCCATAAAAGTCATCATGCCTAGCTTGCGTGATAAATATATCATTCTAAGCAAGAATCATCTCTTGAGGGGTTCTCACTTTTTCCTAGAAGAATATTTAACTGTAAGACAATAGGAAGCAAGGAGGGAGGAAATGTTAAAGGTTAGGTCAACAAGAGAGCATGGATTTATAAAGGCAAAGTTGTGATAGTGCGATTTGGACCTCCTTCCAAAACCGAGTGGCAAGATGATAATAAAGAAGAGGCAACAAACTCTTCAACAGGAAATCAAGAAGCAAGGTCAGTATGGGAAAGTAGGGACAAAGACTCAAATGTGAGTCTTGCATGTCAAAATAAATAGCAATCAAGTCACACCCAAGTTTCCTTAAGATTAGTTTGTTGGAACTGTAGAGGTTACCCATGGAGACGAGGACCTGGGTTAGGGCCTATTACGGAAGAGAGAGACATAATTTACCTCATAGAAACATATGAGCATGAAGGGTGCAAGACACCTCTGTTTGAAGGATACTAGAAGATGGCAATGTGGAACAAGGCAACAAGGAATGGCAAAGGGCACGAGGGTATCATGGTTTTAGTGAGGGAGAAAGAAGGTCGTCTCATTCAATTAGAAAAATAAGACTCAAATAAGCAATTCATTTGGTTTAAAATATTAGAAAATGAAAACCACATCAGAATTGCAGCATGCTATTTTGCACTGCAAGTTTCAAAAACCTACAAAGGTAGAGGGCTTGACCACAAAGATCCATTTGCAGCCTTAAAAGTGGATATTGCAACATATTCTCAGTTAGGTGAAGTCCTTATAGTGGGTGATTTCAATGTTAGGACTGCAAGTGAGAAAGCTAGCATTCTTTGATGTAAAGAAGATTGTGACCCTATTTGGATTACAGAAGAGAGTAATCATCAGTGGGAAAGAATTTCAGAGGAAAAGGGTTGCAATCTCTTTGGTGAACAATTGCTTACTCTATGTAGCGCCTTTGATTTAGTCATTTGTAATGGCTTGATTAGATGAGCAAAGTCTGGTAATTTCACTTGCAATACTTACAATGGAGCAAGTGTAGTAGATTATATAATTTTCTCACATGGTTTGTGTAATATCCCTCCTCTTAATAATAAATAATAAAAATATAAATAATACAATTAAATAATAATAAAATAAATAATAAATAAAAATGTTAAATAATAAATGATATTTAAAATAACAAGAAAATAACAAAAAAAATAATAAATACTACTAAAGTTATAAATAGAAATAAAATCAAAAGAAAAGTAAAGAAATAAAACAAGAAAGCTAAAAATCAAAAGAAAAGTAAAGAATAAAACAAGAAAGCTAAAAATCAAAGAAAAATCAAAGTTGCATGCAGACACATGGAGTGTGTGCATGTGGTTCCCATCCAATGTTTGCTCTATTTATTAGATGGTGAGGAGGATGGGAGGCATTCCATCTTTCCGAGATTCTATCTTTCATTCTCTTGGGAGAATGGTGTTTTAAGACATAGGAGTCACTGGCAGTAGTACGTTGATTGAGGGCTCGGGGGTTACCAGTTGTAGAAAATCCTTGCACAATTGAGCCTACGGTTGGGTAGAGAGTCATCCCCAAAACCTTGTTGCGGTAAGCCTACTTCTATCACAGGTAAGCACTATTCATAGTTGAATTTAGTTTATTAATTACATGTTTTTTTGGCTAGGTAAGTGCCACTTTGATTTAAATTTAATGTTAATTAGTAAAGTTAATTAGATATTTATTTTTGGACTGTTACATATGGTATCAGAGCAAGTTCAACCCTCAGGGCCTATGGGCATCTAAAAAAAATAAAAAATTATTTTGTCGGAATATTTAACTTGACTTGTTTTTGAAATTTACAGGATGCTTATTTTCCTACGAGTAATTTCCACGGCAACTAAACTTTGGAATGGGGGTTTCTACATTTCTGCAATTCTGATTTGTTTTCATTAATTCGTTAGCCATTTTTAACAATTGTTTATAGTCTCTGCCACAACATAAACTGAATGGTGTGTGTTTTATGATAGACATCAGATAAAAGCTAATCTATTATAATTTTTTATACTGTGGTTATGAAATATAATTTGTTTCTGCGATCATTTTTGTCTAGATTTTTTTTTTTGGTTTGTTTATTTAATTTTGGTGATCGAAATGCACTATTTCGGGTGCTCTCTTACCAAGAGCCAACCTGAACACCCATCGAAAGGGACCAGAGTTGTTGCCTGTAGTCTTTTTTTTTTTTTTCCTCCGATTATCGATTAAGTGGCCTTGGGCAAGAAAATACATGAATTGGGTTGTAATTTCAAGGGCTTCGGCATTTTGGCATATGCCTTTTTATTTTATGTAAGTTTGATTTTGTGGGATTTAGTAATGTATTACATCTGTGAATCCGTCATGGAAAGCTGTGCAAGAACAAATTTGTTGCAATGCTTGCTTGATTGATTGATAAATGGGTGAATTTCACCAGATCAAATGTTCTGTCAGCCCTGTTTCAGATTGATTACAGAGTACTTGAAAACAACGAAATTTATTTGGAAATATGGAAGTTGGTGTTAATTCTTGAGTATATCTTCTCTGATTTAGAAAGTTGATTTATTGATAGGTTTTCCATGTTGCCAAGTTGAATCCTCATTTTGAATTGTCCAAGTCGTTCCCCTGTCTGAGCCATGTGCTTTTGGTGTTAAATTTTAATGGTATGCTTTGTATAGCTAACGAATTTGAAACTTCCAGCCTCAGAGCTCACAACAGACCAGAAGGTGCTGTGTGCAAAACAATTTCATATATATATGTTTGTCTCTGTCTTTTCTTGCTGGTACAACAAGCGTGATTGCTCATTAAAGGTGATGGAGGACAAGAACAAATATTAGTTGTATCTTGGTTCGAAAAGAATGAAGCAATATTGTTGAATTGGTCCTTGTTTTTTTTTAAATTTTCTCTCCAAACATGCTAACAAGCAACTGTATGATTTTGAGGTTACAAGCATCCTTGTAGGACCCTTCTTGTGCCAAGGAATCCGTAGAACTGTTATAAACTTTAGTTTTGATCTACTTCACTTCAATTTAAACTCATTTCAACTCCATCTCTCTCGCTGAAGAAAATAATTTTAGGAACAAAATATAGGCACATGAAAAATCAAATTGATACCGTTGATAAAATTTTACAGTTTTCCAGAATCTTTTTGACTTGAGACACACTCACTATCATTTATAAACTTTCCTTCTTTCCCTCCATAGTAGATTTCCCATAGAAACCGAAGATTCGGCGTACGAATCAATATATTTCTCCAAGAAACGTTCTTCTGTCAAATAAACAATACATGGGGAATTCATCCCTCTGTTTGATATTTTCATGGACATCAATTCCTTCAGTACTCTATACCGTGGAATAATCCTCGTCTCCAAGCTGTATCCAAGAAGAGATGGATAATTAACAATATCATCCAATGAAAGCTCCATGGAATTGGCCAAAAACCCAGATTACACTTTAGCTTTTCCTCTGAACACCCCAAAATCCATGACTACCGCCTCAATAAATTCGAAATTTGTTTTTCAGAAAAACCTGAAATTCTGAAACGCTACAATCTCCACTAGTTTACACTTAAGGTAGAAACTTTTGAAGACTTGTTTGAATGGAAGGCGACATTAGAGCATGCTTTGGCTTAAGCACCCAATGTAGCCCTTCTTATGGGACATAATGATATATGCAGGCCTGCGTGTTGCGTCTTAGGAAACAGTTGCCCCAGAGATACATCAGTATACAATTTAGTAAATAAAATTGGACGAAGCAAATTAGAACATGAACTGACCTCATGGTAATTGAATTAGCACACATCCACGTAACAGATTTATTATGGAACTTGGTGCTTTTGTAGGGTCTGAATAAAATGTCAGGATGCCTCATACACTTTTTATCAGGACAAATAACGTCTATTGACATCCTATGGCATGATTAACCTTGTTTGAAGACGACCTTTTATTATTGCTTATCAAATCACTTAATTCTCAGAATCTACATAACTATGTTGGGAGAGAGTAATTTCAAGGGTAAGTGAAACTTTTGTTAAAGACACCTTTTTTTCATGTAAATAGTTAGATGAATAGATTGCATTTCTCAAGAAAAGAGTTGGTAATATATGTGGTTCATTGTCTGTGCCATTTGTAGCTGTGACTTCAAATTTTCTTAATCCTGAGGGTAATAAGTCTAGAATTTTTTTCAAACGGGACCCCCCAATCAAGCTTGGGAATGAAGGATTTTATTGTTTTTTTTTCCAAATTTTTGGTGAGTTTTTAGGAAAATGTTTGCACTGGAAATTAGAATATAGTTTCAAAAATTTAAAACTACAATTTCATATCACAAAAATACAGGGATGCTCCAGTTTAGGATTTTTCTAGCTGGAGATCATTTAATGATATGTACCTTTCAAAATATTTGCTTGACTAAACATCCATACAGAAGAACAAAAATAGAAGCAAAGACAAGAAATTAAGCAAGCAGGGAAGAGTTCAAGATTTCTTCTTGTAAAATGCCCCATGCTTTTCTTGACAAGGGCAATCAGTTTTTTGCTTTTCGTTTGTTATACCCGATTTCCTGATATTGTTTCTCAATTGGAGTTGTGAAGTATCTCTCCACTAATTGGAGTTATGTTGTTCGAAATCATTCAGTTGATACAATTGAAGGATCTGTAGAAAAGGCCCTCTGCTCCGTTGAACGATATGGAGTTAAAGTAGAAGGTATTTTGTGGCAGTCTGCAAATGTTGATGAACATCGCCCCATATTATACCGCATTTTTTAGAAGCACACCAGTCCTCGATTCTTGGCTGTAGGTTTCGATTCTTGACTTGAGGAATATTGAAGCTATGACATGCTCCGAACCCCATGAGACCCTCTTCAATCTTCAATCTGATCTCAAAATTATTCAACATCCCTCTCCTCAATGTGACAACATCATTTAGAGCTGAAGATGCTTCAAAACTTGTCCAAAGCGAGGATTATAGAAAAAGTTCCATTCTTGGTTGTACAAAAATATGTCACAACATTTGAGAAAATAATTATGTCCCTGCGGTTGTCTAAGTGTGGACCAAAATGTATCTAGCCCAAGCGCACCAATACGTTTGTTCAAGAGTTCCTGGTTTTGTTTCAATCCTTATATTGTAATTAATGAATGTAAACCTGGTAGCTATTAAAGCTTTGGGTTTGATATGGTGTTACCTTTGTGGGTGCGCTTGCAGGCAGGCCATCTTATTAATAAAAATATTTTATTTTGTGTTTTGGGGAGGGATAACCTCCCCAACCATCTGATCCAGTTATGCGTCGGGTGGCGGTGTCTCTTCTTTATGGTGTGGAATATTTCTTGGTTGTTGATTTCTTAAATCATTTAATAGGCATAAGAATCTCAAGATACATTCAATAAATTTGTTTAAATGATTTATTTTGTTAAAAACAATCCATTTATTTCTTCTAACATAAGTTATGATTGCTTAAACAAATACTTAAATATTTCACTCTACAACACAAAATTTTGATCCTTAAAAATCATGAATCTATAGAATTAATATTGGTGTGACATATAATGATGAATAAATTTTCTTTCGAAGATCAAAGTACCTTCTTAACACAATAATTCCACCAACATTGAGACAATTCTCTAAGTTTTATTCTGACATCATTAGTACCTTCTAATTCATGTTTCCATGGTTTATACTACAAAAATTTGTAATTGTTGATAATTTATGGTTTAATTATGGTTTAAATATTGTGATTGTTGATAATTTATGATAAAAACATATATTATTAAACTCATAACTTTGATAATAATGATAACTTATTGACCTTATTAGACTTTGATAATAATTATTATTGAGTATATTGGTTCTTAGTTTATGATGAATCTTGAGTTACAATAGTGTTTTTATTTATCTTACAAGATCTATAGATCAACCTTCTTTTCCTTTATAGTTCATCAAATTTTTTTAATCACATTTTGATAACTGATCTGGCTTTGGTAGACTGATATACTTGTTAAACTAGATGTAAGTTAAAGTTTGGTATGGATACTAGTCCTTTCCTCTGTGGTTCTCTTCTCTCATTACATGGTAAAACCACTATCTCATTTTCTTGAGTTTTTTGTGCTTGCATAGCTCTCTCCATCACAACCATATAACAAAGTGAAAATCTAAATGAGTCACATAATTAAAGGTATAGTTTTATTCTGACTCATTGATTCTGTGGAAAAGTATATAATCTTGTAATCTTGGATGGTGATAATCTACCCATAATTGACAATGTATAGTTCTCTAAAAGATTGCACTATTGAAATGGTATGCTGGCATGTTTTTTGTAACAAATATTTAATGCTGGTGTAACTACTCACCACCGGTTCATTTTACAACAGAGTTTACATAGCACTTTAAGTATTTGGATAATTGAAGTTGAAATTTGTCACCAATTAAAGTGTTCTAAAATAGTGAAATCTGTTCCAATTCACAATGGATAAACTTTGATATCTTATTACATTTAGATGGTCATTATTACTAGCATTTGTTCATTATTTTATTGTTCAATTTGATCTAAAAACACAGAGATAACATTCCTTGAATGTTGATCATACTATTCACCAATTATTTGGGTTGGATTGCTGTTCTCATTGTCCTTTAGCAATAGCAGTTGCTTGGCATTTCTTTGGTGTATTATTGCAAGAGCACAACTCTCTCAACATGATCTTCTAGTAAATTTAATTTTACACTACCATTGCCATTCATATTACATCTATCTCATTTACTACTATATTCTCAATGGCAAATTGTACAGATTTGGATTTCAGTTTAGATGTTACATGCGGTTTCGTGATTCAAGTTTAATTGCATATAGTGGATAAAGATGTCTAAGGAGAAATGGAAAGGAGAAACTTGCTTATGATCGTTCATGTGATTATGGCCAACTTGGATCAAATGTTTAAGGTGGTAGAGAAGAAGCATCACACTTGGTAGCTATCTTAATGAATTTATTTATCAGGTATTACCCAAGTTGGGAGAAGAAACCACAATGACTGGAGGTGCGAAATTCAAGTCAATAAAATCGAATGAAGTGAAGAAACTTCCATCTTTGAAGCCAATAAACATGGAATAGTAGGAAATCAAGACAGGGAGAAAAATAAAAATATATCTATGAATATCAGGTAGGAGGAAATGAAGGGATGTTCTATTAAGAAGAAATTTCTTTTGAAGGTATTGATGAGTAGAGCTAGAAACATGATTGGTAATGGTCATAATGATGATCTACATATTTTAAAAATGTGAAGGTGTGAAGTTGCATGATGACCAAATGATAATAAATGAGGAAGATATAGGAAGGAATGTTGCTAGAAATTTTATACGGATACCTTGAGAAGGATCGTGTACATAGTGACAAAAGAAGTGAAAGTCAATTAATAGAGATTGTACTTGACTCATTATTTTACGAGTAGGACTTCCCATAACGTTAAAAGAGGTTGTTTCCACATAACACCTCACATTTAATTTTCTCATGGACAATGATGGTAGTAGTGTTTCCAATTGTTTCAAAATCTAAAACAATGATACTATTTAATAAGAAAGAGTCTTTTGCCCAACTTGATGAAACTAAATTTATGATAAAGCAATCAAGTGGTATTGAGATATGAACTTTACGAACTCGACAAGCTAAGAAAATATTTTTGTGGATGAAGTGCTGATTTTTAAATAAGTCAACATGGATCAACAAATCCTCGTGCAAGTAAATTAAGCATGACATAAAATTAAATCATGATGAAAAAATGTTTATATGCAATTGGATATAGCGGTATTGGAATCAGTAAGCCAAAGGGTAAATGGATGTAAAGTCAAGGGATTTTAATTTTGAGATAGATGATTTAAATAATGATAGTATCACTAGTAATATCTTAAACAATGAATTTCACCAAAATTTCCTCGGGGAAGGAAGAATATATGATGAGAGATTAAGACTCAAGATGATGAGGCTCATGTGAAATTTAATGATGTACTTAGATGATTATACCGTTGGTGTAAATGATCAACTACCTAGTAGAAAGAAGTCGAATTGATTATTGAAAAGTAATTGAAAACTTGATGAAAACATATTGACGATGTTTCATGCTATCATGGTAGGAAGATAATGATGTACATATGGTTCTTATAGTGATAAGGTATCCATACGATAGTAGCGATATGCATAGGTATTATGACGTTATGTCAAGGTATATTGACATATTCATTTACTATGTGATGATAGGTATTTAATGTTCAATACTCATGATGGATATGATATGCATAACATGGCATAGCAATTATGATGTTATATTATGAGGATTATTGACATGTGGTTCATTTATGTGAACTCATGATATGTTTTGATATAATTATGTTGATGGTATAACTGAAGCATGCGATAGTTCTGTACAAATCTATGACATGCATGAGCATGCAACTCCTTATTATTCATAATGTTGCAATTAACAAAGATGAACATTCTCATGATGACATGCAAGAGTTGGCATGTCGATTATTTCCTATGATACTATGATGGTATGGTTAATGCATTGGATGCATGTTGAGATGTGATGATTCACAGGACTCCACAAATGGGCCGAGAGGGCCGATTTATTTGATGATCTTGTGCGAGTCCATATGCATGAGGGAGAATAAGTAACAACATATGGGTTGGGGACAAAACTCAATCAACACTACATATGCCAGTGGTTCCTTTCTCTTATGTATAGCTCTTTATGGATAGCTCTTAAAGAGCTATGGGACCATCTTGAGGAGGTCAAGTGCCTGATGTTCTAGGCTAGGTGCCTGTTATTGGATTGGGATGCCGAAGTCTAGAAGGGATGTAAAGGACTTCGATGCCTGGGGTTGTACGCCTCAGTAGTTGTGGAGGGAGTGGGCCAGCCTTGCGAGATGCACGGGGTCATTGAGTATCAGACTGGATGCCTGCCTTGGGGCAGATGGGGTCTGAGTCAGGCGCGAGCCTTGGGG
>APFE030706247.1:182909-201097 GCA_000404065.3 Pinus taeda
GGACGACTAGTTTGGCAATACCTAGTTTCAAGAGCAGTGACATCAATAATCCCTCTAATTATAGGACCATCATGATAAACCATTTGTTTGTAAAGCTATTTGGAAGCATGCTAGAAAATAAAATTAGCACGTGGACAAAAGAAAGAGATAAGTATGCTAAAGGGAAAGCAGGTTTTAGACCTAAACATTCCACAACTGATCATTGTATAAATTTAAGGCACGCCATTGAAAAAGTTTGGGATAAAAAAGAAGAAGTCTTTTGTTGCTTTGTTGATTTCATAAAGGCGTTTGACGCGGTTCCTAGGGATAAGCTTTGGCATAGAATGGAGGAACTCGCGGTTCCTGAACATGTGAGAGCAACTGTGCATAGGTTGTATGAAGAAGTGATAGTCAAAATTAGAACTTCAGCAGGAATTTCTGAAAGTTTTAGAAGCAATATCGGGGTCAAGTAAGGTTTCCCACTGTCTCCTACCGTTTTCGGTTTATATATTGACAAGCTTGAGGAGTTGTTAAATTCGCAAGAGGGTGATGGTATCTATTTGGGAAAGTTTGTTATAAGGCTTCTTTTGTATGGAGATGACCTTATTATGATTGCTAAATCGTGTTGGTTTGCAAGAGCACTTACCATCCCTTGAACATTTTTGTAGAAGTGCGGGGATGTAAGTCAATATCAACAAAACGGAAGTAGTGGTTTTCTCTAAAAAAAGAAAACATAACCAGCATAATTTCTACTTTGAAGGCAACATTCAGGAAGAAGTTGTGGATTACAAATACCTTAGAATTGAATTCAACAAAAATCTACGATGGGATGGTTGTAGAAAGAAAAGAACTTTGGGGGGTTGGAAAAAATTTTATGCTTTTCAAAATAGGTGTAGAAAGTCAGAGTCATGGGACTAGAAAACCACTCAAACTCTTGTTGGGCTTCTAGTGATTCTCTATGGTTGTGGACTATGGGCCAGTAGTACATCCGACATATAGTGAAGACAAATTGAGAAAATTCAGAAGCATTTGATTACAAACAAATTCAAGATTAAAAGTGCAGTTCCTTATGCTATCTTTTTAAGTGAAACAGGGGCTACTCCTACTGAAGCAATTACTATGGTGCGAGTCATAAGGTATTTAAAAAAAATTGAGCAAATGGAAGAGGGTAGCTGGCCTAAGGTTGTCTTTAATGACATATTGTGCAATAGAAAAAAAACTTGGATGCAACAAAATAACAAATGGTTTAGTAAACAGGGTATTTGCTTGAACATGTGTCCCGTAAAAAACAAAGAGATAATTTTTTTTGTTATGGATAAGTTCCACAAGTGTACTGGGGATAAGGAGCTAGGAAGAATGAAAAAGTACTATATTGAAGTGTTTAATCGCACTCATAGTCATCAACCAAAAGCATACATATAGGCCAATATCTCTTGGAGAGCCAAAATTCTTATTGCTAAGTTGAGGACTAATTCTCATCAACTTCGTTGTGAAATAGAGCACTGGAAAAGGCCAAAAGAAGTGTGGGAGGAAAGAGTATGCATTTTTTGTTCTTTCGGAAAAGTGGAAACAAAAAAGCATTTCATTTTAGAATGTGAGGCCTTCAAAGACAATAAAGAAAGTTATGTAGATACGTTGGCAACTAGATCTTGGGATAATCTATGTAGCGAGGGGTTTATCGAGAAGTTGGGAGCATTTATTGTGAAGCTTCATAGAAAAAGGGTTGAATACATCAAGCAGATGAAGAAGCAATCTCTCCCATAGGCTATCTTTAGCCTCGTGGATGTTAAAATAATTTCTTTCTTTCTTCCATCCTCCTTATTAAAGTTATTAGGGTTTTTCTCGTTTTTGAGAGCTTCTCGAACAATGCGAGAGTTGTAGAATGGTGCACAAGCTATACCATCCTCCCTATTAAAGTTATTAGGGTTTTTCTCGATTTTGAGAACTTCTCGAATAATGCAAGAGTTGTAGAATGGTGTAGAAGCTATGATTTTAAATTGATTGAAGCATACTAAGTGCTTAGACCTGTAAGAGTGTTTGTTTTGCTATGGCAGTTAAAATAAATATTTTAATATTTTATATAAAAAAAGATTCAATGCGGTTACAATAATATTAATAAGAATTATATTGACATATATTAAAATATCTTAATAATAAAACACCATTTTGAGATCTATGCTAACAATTATGTGGTATAACTTCATTAACCCTCGGTTGTACATATATGAAATCTTAATGTCAATTATTATATATATATATATAATTTTAAAATAATTATGGATATATCATGAAATTTAAGTTTTATGTAAAATACTTTAATGCATTATATATATATATTATATTATTTTTAAAATAATTATGTATATATCGTGAAAAAAATAAGTTTTATCGTTAAAACATTTCTATTGTCCTATATATATTCTATATAGCTTTTAAAAATACAATTTAAACAATGAAAAATTATACATTGTATTTTGCACTCTAAAGAAGTTTGCACATGAAGAAATTTGATCCCTCTCGTCTCATGTTGGATCCGTACTTAGGATGGATATATTCTCGTGATGTTTGGAGTTTAGGCAAGTATTTGTGTACAGGTTTAAGCGTCTAAGCATGTAGAAGTCACTCACAATTTTTTTCTAGGATACTTGCTCTAGGTTGAGCAAGTTGCTTTGTAACTTAGGAAAAACACATAAGTATTATGTTGGCTCATTGAGATAAAGTAAACTTAGGAAAAGTAAACTAATTTGATTTAGTGATTTTTTTAATCCCATTCAAGATTTAATCTTGACCATCAATCTCTTTGGGGATTAGGGTTAGGGATTTAGCTGAATGTAAATTATTAAAATAAGGCCAGGAGAGGAAGAAGACGCACCATATAATGACACTAGCCTTAAGAGGAGGATGAGTGTGATACTCCAGAGTGCCAGATCTGAGGGAGTGTAGAGAGGTTGAAGATCTAGATTAAGCATTGATCAATGGCAAATTTATTGGTTCAGGTCTAGGTTTACTTTTCATTATGCATTTTCTCAGTTGGGCCATTATCTTGATACAAGAGCCCAAGTAGGGTTTGAATAATTGTTAATGATGAACTGTTTTGATTGGGAAATTTTTTTTGTGTCATTGTGATTGAGATTAGTATATTTACTTCTATTTAATTTTTTATGTTATGAAACTAACTATGCATTTAAATTATTAGATTGATTTTTCTGTTAGGAATTTAAGTGTTGGGTGCTAGATTTGCATTAATTTAACATGGTATCATAGCTATACATTTGAAAATAAATCTTAGAATTATAGGAAGTCAACATTTGTACAAGATGATTGAGCCAAATTTAGTTGTGATCCTGCAAAGGTGAAAATTTCTTTTAGGGGGAAAGAAATTGACTAATACTAATTTTTATTTTATTTTTATTTGCAGTCGAACAAACATGGGGGTCTATTTTTTTTGAAAAAATAAAAAAGAAAAAATAAGCAAAAGGCAAAGACCAACAACCAATTTAAGAAAGATGAAATAAAAAAGGTTAGGGGCCGACAGGGTGGCTGATAAGTCTAACAACCCACCTAGCGCCACCAACCCTGATGACCATAAGTCTATCAATGGGGGGCATGGTGGGGGAGGGTGGTGGGTGCCAAAAAAGAAGGGACACGTAAACTTTGTGCACGGGGGAGACTAGCTGAAACCACACCATTCAGATGCACATAATGGGGGCTTGACCTAGGATTGATTCGACTAGAGATAGGCGCTCGAGGAGACCATGATGCAGAGGTAGAAAAGACATCGTTGTGTTGGAGGCGGAGAAATCACGAGAAACCAGGGTGGTGTAGGCATAGAGGGAGGTCGAGGAGGTAGCTCAAGGCATATCTACACGAGGTTGTCGACCATGTCATGTAGTGCTACTTAGAGCTTAGGGTTTGATTGCAGGTTGGGTGGACTACAACGTATGTGAATAATGTGGATTAGCTACAACTAGGTGAACCTAACATCCATGAGGAGCATTCGAAATGAAAAAATTTGAAGGGTGTATGTGCTCCAGGATAGCCACCAAGAATCCATGGGAAATAATAATTTTTTTTGGGAAACCACCAAATGGCAGTTGGGTTATGGATGGGTTAATCGTAGAGGCAGTGATAGGGTCTAGTGGTTCCATAAATATAGGATGTAGAGGATTTTATTGTAGGAAATGTGTCGTGTTAGGCATGATCAAGTAGTTACAATACATAATAACCAACAAGGAGTCATTGGGCAGTGGAAGAGCATGGTACAAAGGATACTACCAAGAAGCTAATAGGATTGGTCAAAGGCATCCCTTAGAGGGATAGAGGGAGACCATACTAGTCAAAGGATTGGAAGAAGATTTTGTTGATGTATAAAAGGACAGAGATATATCCAAGGAGTGATAGAAGGAATTAGCACATGAGCAATGGAAAGAAACATTGCAGTGATAGACAATAATGAGTGGGAGGCTCCAAAGGTTGAGCAACTCAGAGGGAGTCAACCTTCAGGTTCAGGTAGGAAGGATAAACTAAAATATCCCTCCTAGTTTGTCAAGAAAGCCTCTTGGTACAAGATGACCTTATAAGATATTCAGGAGTAGAGGATCCTAATAACTAATTCCAAGGGATTTGGACTTCGAGGATATTTCCAGACCAAGTGGTAGAAAAGGCTTTTAGTTTAGAGGGAATAGCCAAGGCAACAAACACAGGTCCAGGATTGAAAATAGTTCTAAGGGGCAGAAGTAGCTCCCTTGCTAAGAGGTATTGTTGATGTTTGTAGTTTAGGAAGGTACTTCCATACATGCCTAAGTTTCTAGGCATGTAGAAATCACCCACAATATCTCCCTAGGATACTTGCTCTAGGTTGAGAAATTTGTTTTGAAACTTAGGAAAAACACATAAGTATTATGTTGGCTCATTGAGCTAAAATAAACTTAGGAAAAGTAAAGTAATTTACTTTAGTAATTTTTGTTTTAATCTCAACCATTGATCTCAAGTGAGGTGAGATATAACCTTGGTCATTAATCACTTTGGAGATTAGGGTTAGAGATTTAGCTCAATGTAAATTTATAAATGTTGAAAATGTAACTAGTATATGTCTTCATAATTGTTGTTTGGCTCATGACATTATGTAATTCTTATGTACTTGTCAAAAGAAGAAAGTAAAATATTTTAAAGATAAATATAAAATTGTTTTTATAGTACGAGTTTCATAATCAATTTATCGATTACTAGGTCAAATCATCCATTGAGTGCTTTTAGGTTTTTGTCATGAGTCATGGTCCATGTCATTATGTAAAATACCCTTTCATGCATTTGTATCAACAATAAAATATTTATCACGTATTCTAGAAATTTCAATTTGCTCCCAAGACCAAGTTAGCCAACCTTCAACAATTCAGCCTAATGTAGGCTTGAAGAGCCATGAGAAAGGATATAAATAAAGGAAAATGACCTCCATTTGATGATATAATAAGCACTCACAAAAAACATACACATCATGATATGATCTTTCATTGGAAAGGTAGTGTGAAGTCTCTAGAGAGCAAGGAAAAGTCTAATGGAGGTAGGGAGAATCTCTTGAAGAACTCAAAGGTATGAAATCTAACTCGTACAACTCACTCATGCAAAAAATCAGAGGCTACTAGGGTTACCTTAGGACTGAGAATCTCAGATAGAGAAGTAGTTCATTCTTGAAGTTTGAAGGTCCTTTGTCTTGGAATAATATTACCTCGCCGCTCTTTAGAAGTCTTATCTTGCATAGTAGATTGAAGAAAGGTTGGTTGGATTCAATCATGGTGGAAGCAAGGATATTGTCAGGGTCTTGGAAGTCTCCTTTGAATTTGATTCTATATAGGTTTTCCCTTAGGAGAGGGGATTTTCCCTGGCTTGGAGCCTATCTCTGGTGTTCGTTCTATGTGTTTGTGGTCTTCATTGTATTGGCATTTATTTGATAATAATAACATAAGAAGAAGAAGATAATAAAATCACAAATAATTGTCAAGTATTAGAGAAATCAAATTATAAAACCCTAATAGTTGCCCTGAATGAATTGCTCAACAATAAAAACAAGGTAGGGAGATGAAGAAGATACACCATACAATGACACTTACCTTATGAGGAGGAGGAGTGTGATACTCCAGAGCGTTGGGTTCGAGGGAGTGTACATAGTTTGGAGATCTAAAACTACATAAAATATTGATCATTGATGTAGGAGAGATATACTAGATGAGATCTAGGTTTATTTTGTATTCTATATTTTCTTAGTTGGGCCATTATCCTAGGATGGGAGCCCAAGTAGATTATGAATCATTGATAATGATGAAATAATTTGATTGGGCACAATCTATTTGTGTCATTATGATTGAGATCAACACATTTACCTTCATTGGATTTTATTATGTTAGGAACCTAACTGTTCATTTAAATTAGTAGATCACACTCCTCCTTTTCCTTATGAGGAGGAGGAGTGTGATACTCCAAAGTGTTGGGTCCGAGGGAGTGTACATAGGTTGGATATCTAGAACTACAGAGAATATTGAGCATTGATGTAGGAGAGATTTACTGGATCAAATCTAGGTTTATTTTGTATTTTATATTTTCTTAGTTGGGCCATTATCCTAGGAGGGGAGCCCAAGTAGCTTATGAATCATTGATAATGATGAACTGATTTGATTGGGAATAATATGTTTATGTCATTATGATTGAGATCAACACATTTACCACTATTGGATTTTATTATGTTAGGAACCTAAATGTGCATTTAAATCAGTAGGTCAATTCTTTTGCTAGGAATTAAAGTGTAGAGTGCTAGATTTGCATAAATCTAACATTAATATCCTACAAATAAGTTAAACTAGGTTAAAAAAGTGTTTATAAATTAATTAGGGATACAATTATTTTTATAATTCTACTTTATAAAATATCATGTTTATAATGTATCTTCTATTATTATGAAATACATATATAATAATTTCTTAAAAGCAGTGGACAGACATAAACTTGTGTGCAAGGGGGAGACATAGATGAAAACCACACCCACTCAGATGACAGATCATAATAGGGGCTTGACCTAGGATTGATTCAACTAGCTATAGGCACTCGAGGAGACCATGATGCAGAGGTAGAGAAGACATCGTTGTGGTGGAGGCGGAGAAACGACGAGAAACTAGGGTGATGTAGGCACAGAGGGAGGTCGAGGAGGTAGCTTAAGGCAGATCTACATGAGGTTGTCGACCATGTCATGTAGTGCTACTCAGAGCTCAGGGTTTGACTGTAGGTTGTGTGGACTACAACGTATGTGAATAATGTGGGTTAGCTACAACCCACCAGGAATCCATGGGAGATAATATTTTTTTTTGGGAAACCACCAAATGACAGTTGGGTTATGGATGGGTTAGTCGTAGAGGTATTAATAGGGTCTAGTGGTTCCATAAAGATAGGATGTAGAGGATTGTATTGTAGGAAATGTGTCGTGTTAGGCATGATCGAGTAATTATAATACATAATAGCCAATAAGGAGTCATTGGGCAGCAGAAGAGCATGGTACAAAGGATACTACTAAGAAGCTAATAGGATTGGTCAAGGGCATCCCTTAGAGGGATAGAGGGAGACGATACCAGTTAGAGGATTGGAAGAAGATTTTGTTGATGTATAAAAGGATAGAGATAGATCCAAAGGAGTGATAGAAGGAATTAGCACATGAGCAATGGAAAGAAACATTACAGTGATAGACAATAATGAGTGGGAGGCTCCAAAGGTTGAGCAACTCAGAGGGATTCAACCTTTAGGTTCAGGTAGGGAGGAGAAATTGAAATATCCCTCCTAGTCTGTCAAGAAAGCGTCTTAGTACAAGATGACCTTATAAGATATTCAGGAGTAGAGGCTCCTAATAAAAAATTCCAAGGGATTTGGACTTTGAGGATCTTTCTAGACCAAGTGGTAGAGAAGGCTTTTAGTTCAGAGGGAGTAGCCAAGGTCTAGGATTGAAGATAGTTCTAAGGGGTAGAAGTATCTCCCTTGCTAAGAGGGATTGTCGATGTTTTTAGTTTATGAAGGTAATTCCATACATGCCTAAGTTTCTAGGCATGTAGAAGTCACCAACAATATATCCCTAGGATACTTGCTCTAGGTAGAGCAATTTGTTTTGAAACTTAGGAAAAACACATAAGTATTATGTTGGCTCATTGAGCTAAAATGAACTTAGGAAAAGTAAAGTAATCTACTTTAGTAATTTTTGTTTTAATCTCAACCATTGATCTCAAGTGAGGCAAGATATAACCTTGGTCGTCAATCACTTTGGAGATTAGGGTTAGAGATTTAGCTCAATGTAAATTTATAAATGTTGAAAATGTAACTAGTATCTATCTTCATAATTGTTGTTTGGCTCATGAAATTATGTAATTCTTATGTACTTGTCAAAAGAAGAAAATAAAATATTTTAAAGATAAATATAATTTTTTTTTTTTTTTTAGTACGAGTTTCATAATCAAGTTATCGATTACTAAGCCAAACCACCCATTGAGTGCTTTTAGGTTTTTGTCATGAGTCATGGTCCATGTCATTATGTAAAATACCCTTTCATGCATTTATATCAACAATAAAATATTTATCACATATTCTAGAAATTTCAATTTGCTCCCAAGACCAAGTTAGCCAACCTTCAACATTTCAGTCAAATGTAGGCTTGAAGAGCCATGAGAAAGGATATAAATAAAGGAAAATGACCTCCATTTGATGATATAATAAGCACTCACAAAAAACATACACATCATGATATGGTTTTTCATTGGAAAGGTAGTGCAAAGGCTCTAGAGAGCAAGGAAAATCTAATGGAGGTAGGGAGAATCTCTTGAAGAACTCAGAGGTATGAAATCTATCTCGTACAACTCACTCATGAAAAAAATCATAGGCTACTAAGGTTGCCTTAGGACCGAGAATCTCAGATAGAGAAGTAGTTCATTCTTGAAGTTTGAAGGTCCTTTGTATTGGAATAATATTACCTCGCTGCTCTATAGAAGTCTTATCTTGCATAGTAGATTGAAGAAAGGTTGGTTCGATTGGATCATGGTGGAAGCAAGGATATTGTCATGGTATTGGAAGTCTCCTTTGAAGTTGATTCTATATGAAGAGAATTTTTTGGGTTTTCCCTTAGGAGAGGGACTTTTCCCTGGCTTGGAGCCTATCTTTGGTGTTCTTTCTATGTGTTTGTGATCTTCAAACATAAGAAGAAGAAGATAATAAAATCACAAATAAATAATAATCAATATTATTATTATCTAGGCATAGAGACTCTCCCCGAGCATGCCCCTGCTACTGCTAGTTCAAGTCGACTTGTTCGCACCCCAGCTTGCGGCTCTCAGCCATGGCCCCTCCAGAGAGTTCACCAGAGGCGGTCGTTGCTCATCAGGCCTTCTCAGCTCTGGTTAGGTCCTTACCTCCCAGAGGCCTCACCCAGCAATCTCCAAGTTCGTGAAGAAGCTCGACGTTTTGCAAGAAGTTAATCTGCCCTCAACTCTACCTCGTATGGTTGCTCTTGCTCTAGCAAAACGAGGGCTCATTGGGAAATTTACTGGGTTCTGGCCATCACCGAAAATAGTTCAAAGATGGGTTGAAAGGAATTGGTCTGATAAAATACAAGGAAAAATCTCCATCTAATTATGTGGAAAAGGGTATTTTACCTTTCATTTTGAAACAAGAGAAGACAAAGACTTGATATTCAGGAATGGGCCCTATTTCATGGATTCAAGAGGTCTATATCTCAACAAATGGACTCCGAACTTCAATCTCGAGTTGGATATTCCGAGCACTATTCCTGTTTAGGTTCGGCTTCCTCATCTCCCTCTCCACTGCTGGGGAGATGAATTAGTTCGAGCTATTGGGAACGCAATGGGAAGATACATTGACCGCAGTGAACCAAAAGACAACATGCAGGCTTGTGCCCGCATATGCATAGAATTAGATCTAGGAAAAGGACTTCTAGAAGCCATCAAGTTCAAGGTGGATGATTGGACCCACATTCAGCAGTTGGATTACGAACAGATTCCTTTCAAGTGTAAGGTATGTCATGAATATGGCCATTTTACCAACTGTTGTACTAAATTAGTTGATGTAGAGAATACTTCTCAAGATGAACAATGGGAAACAGTTAAGAAAAAGAAAGCAACCCCCACACCCAAGCCAAACCCAGAAGCTGGCCCCTCTACTCGTAATCCACCCATTCTTTCCACCTTGTCCCTCTCTAACTCCTCCCTATCTCCGCTGGACTAGCCCCACCCCCAACCACCTCCTTCGTCCTCCAAGCCTTTCCATATTCTCACTCCCCCAGAGGATATTCCACCCCCCGTGGCTCAAACTGATGCCCTAGAATCTCATCTCCCTCTGATTATCTCCTCCACCCTCCCTCCTGATCCACCCTCATCTAGAATCACTAGAAGTAACTCAAAGGAGCATGGTGAAACCTTAGACACTCAAAAGAGAAATGGGCCAGGAAGGAAATCCACTATGCAATAGAGAGATGAAAATACCTAGAAGGATATAGCCATGGGCATCCAAAATCCCATAGAGTCCTACATCTTGGGACAAATCGACAAAGATACAACAAATAGGGAGCAAGGAGGGCGAGCAACTCTCCATAACCCCCACATGAAATGATGAAAGTCCTCTCCTGGAATAGTAGGGGACTAGGGCACCCCTCCAAAATAATTACCTTAAAAGATCTAATAAATCAAGAGAAACCAGGAGTTGTATTAATCCAAGAAACAAAGCAAGGGCAGCAAGAAATAAAAAAAATCATTGCACAACATAAACAATACAAAGGCAACATTTGTGAATCAAGAGGAGCATCTGGGGGAATCACAACGCTTTGGGACCAAAACACTTGGAATATCACAGCAGAAACAATAAATCAACACTGGATCAAGACTGCTCTGGAGAGCACTACAAATAACCAAAGGATAGTCATTTATAATGTATATGCTCCAAACCATTATAGACACAAAGAACAATGCTGGGGCACTCTCAAAGAAAATATAGATGAAGAAGAAAATAGTAACATTATTCTGGGGGGGGGGGGGGAGATTTAAATCTCATTTTGCACTCCAATGAAAAGCAAGGAGGCTGTTTCTCTTCATACCCCTACATAAATCAGTTGGAGACTATCATGCAGGACCGCGACCTTATTGATGTAATCCCAAAAAATCGCAGATTCACCTGGAATAATCCAGGGGGGGGAAACAACATCATGGAAAGGCTAGATAGAATCCTAGTGAATGTTACTCTCTTTTCCACCTACTCTGTAGCCTACGCCTCCATTCATCCCTTCACAGCTTTAGATCACTACCCCACATCTTTGGTTCTTGAAACCCATTGTTCATTGGGGCCTTTCTCCTTTAAGTACAGTCCTCTGTGGAATGATAACTCAGCAATGAAAGATAGTATACAAAGAAGTTGGCAACAGCACATAGAAGGATCATCGAGATACATCTGGGAAAGAAAAATTAAAAGAGTCAAGTACGCTCTAAAATTGGTACAAGGAGCCGGAAAAAGAAAAAAGAGAGACCAAAGCCATACTGGAGAATCTCCATAGCACAATTGAGGAGTGCAGGTTTTAGCAGGAAGATAAAAATCAAGAAGATAAACTCTATTGTCAGCTATATCACATCAATAGAGAAGAAGAGCAGAAATGGAGAATCAAGTCTAGACAGCTATGGCTAAAAGGAGGAGACAAAAATTAGGCTTTTTTCCATAAGCAAACTAAAGTTCGAAAAATTAGGAACAACATTACCTCTATCATAGATAGAGAATGCAATCTCCAAAGTACCCAAGGTGCTATCAAACAGGTAGCTTCAGATCATTATAGAGAGCTCCTAACAAAAACTAAAGAAGAGGAAGATTACACAGACCTACTGCAATACCTTCCTAGTGGGATCAACAAAGAAATCAATGACAACTTGAGCAAGGAGATAGAAGAAGAAGAAATAAGAGGAGCCATTTGGGATCTCCACCCAGACAAAGCTCCTGGACCGGATGGCTTTCCAATCTGCTTCTATAGAGCTCATTGGGGAATTATTAAAAAGGATTTTATCAAAATGGTGAAATGGATCCAGTGCAAAGGGAAAATTGGAGGTTATACCAACTCCACCCACCTAGCCCTCATCCCCAAAGAGAATTGCCCCACGACCTTCTCCCATTTCCGACCCATTTCTCTTTGCAACTCCTCTTACAAAATCTTCACAAAAATTTTAGCTACTCGTCTCAAACCTCTTCTTCCTTCACTCATCTCTGAAAATCAAGGTGGGTTTCTGGCCAACAGGAAAATATCTGACTCAATCCTCCTTGTTCAAGAAGAAATTCATCCCAGTCATTCCAGAAAAGAAAAAGGGTTCATCCTGAAGCTGGATTTGGCCAATGCCTTCGATAGGGTAAGGCACTCCTTTCTAATTGTTGTTCTTAAGAAAATGAGCTTTGCTGCACCCCTCCTAGATCTCATCAAATCTTGTATCACGGGACCTTGGATTTCCCCCCTTGTTAATGGAAGGCCTGGACCCCCCTTTCAATCTTCGAGAGGGCTGAGACAAGGCTGTTGTCTCTCCCCTTACCTGTTTATCTTGATGGTTGAATCTTTCAGCAAAGCTTTAGATTACAAGAGGTGAACTGGACCCATCACTAGCATAAAGTTTGAGAACGGAGTCAAAAACATAAATCATTCCCAATTCGCGGATGACATTTTGTTAGTAGGAGGGGTGTCTATCACAATAACCCGTCATTTCAAAGCTCTTCTGGAAAAATATATGAGCTATTTAGGAGGTATGATCAACCATTTAAAAAGCTGCATCTATGGTTGGCATGCAACAGCCCAAACTCTCCATAATATAGCCAACACATTTGGGGTTCCTTGAAAACTAAATTGGGAATGCTTCACTTACCTGGGAATGCCTGTGAGCATTGGGCCCTTAAAAGCTAAATTCTGGGACACAATTATAGATAAAATGAAGAGGAAAGTGTAGCAGTGGGGTTCTACATTGCTTAACCTGAAAAGCCACCTTGTTCTCCTAAAATCAGGGCTCTCTTCTCTTTCGTTTTACCAATTCACGCTAATGAAGGCTCCAACCATTTTCCATAATAAAATGGAAAGTATACTCCGCCATTTTCTCTGGCAAGGGGGAAAAATGAGAAAAAAGAAGTTCAATCTTCTTAGCTGGAAATAAGTAATTCAAGGCTAGGATTGTGGAGGACTCGGAATCAGATCTCCCAAGCTCTCAAATCTAGCTTTTGGAGGCAAGATCATGTGGAGACTAATCAGTGAACAACCAACTTGGTGGAAAAGAGTGGTAGAAGCAAAATATCTAAGTTGTCCAAGACAACAGCTTTTGGACTGCAAAATACCCACTAGAAACAACTCAAAGATTTGGAAATTATGCAAAAACGTAATCCCTTTTTTGGCCCAAAACACCTTCAAAGTCCCCAAGGGAGGCAGCAATATCAAAATTGGAGCAGAAAAAATAATGGGGAACCAATCTATCAGCAATCAACCAGGTACGGATAAAATCCTTCTTTTTATTTACAACAAAGGAATACATTATCTGGACCAAATTTCGCAATGGGACACCCACTCACAGATATGTATGGGATGGACTTTTCCACCCATTCCCATAGATCTCAAGGAGAGTTTTGACAATCTCCAGGTTCACCTCCACAGCATTGCACCCATTATTAAAAACGACATCGACAGTTTTCGATGGGATCCTACAGGCTCTAACTATACAATTCAAGCTGGCCACCAATATTTGTGCAACAAAGATCATCTTGCTCCTACTTGGACGCATTGGAAAATTGTCTGGAAGTCTGAAGCCATCCCTAAAACAAAATTCTTCATCTCGACCGTCCTGAAAGGGAAAATACTCACCATTGATAATCTGCAAAAGAGAGGTATAGCGGGACCTTCTTGATGCCCAAATTCTCAAGAAGCAGAAGAAACCATCCAACATCTCTTTATCACCTGTCCTTTTGCAATTTCTTGCTGGAGTGGAATATCCCCCAATGACCATCTTCCATGGAATCCCCAAAACTCCATTGATGAGGTTCTGAATCTCTGGAAGAAGAGTTACCCTTGGCAGCATAAGAAGAACAATATAGCCAAATGGGTTTGGGATGCTCTCCCCTATGCCCTTTTGTGGAAAATTTGGCTAGCAAGGAACCACATGATCTTCAAAGACAAGGAAACCATCATAAGGCAACTCTACAGCAAGGCAAAAAGTTTAACCTTAGAAACCATTTCTGCTAAAAATATGAAGAAAATTGATGTCGCTGGCCTCTGTGTTGAAGAAAGGGATTTTATCGGCTATTTGTTAGATAAAAGAAATAGCAATCAGATAGAAAGTAATGCCAGCATCCTCAAATATAGTTGGAAAATAAGAACCAAAGAAGAAGAATTCTCAAGCTTTCTCTGAGGCAGTAATTCCCACTATCTCTTCTTCGATGGAGCCTCTATATCCAACCCAGGAACAACAGGTGCAGGTGGAGTTATTTACAATCCTCGTGGTAGCACTATAGCCACTTATGAGTGGGAACTAGGTCCCTTATCCAACAACAGGGCAAAAGCTCTTGCCCTCTATTAAGGACTAAATCAACTTCAAAAATTTGGAATTAGCAAAGCGATGATTTTTGAAGACTCAGCCACCATCATTAGTCTCATGGTTTGCAATCTAAAGGCATCCAATATCTTCCTTCAACAAATGATTAACATGTGTCAAGCACTAATCCGTCAAAATATGGAACTTCAATTTTATCATGTGTTCCATTCTCTCAATAAAGAAGCTGACATTTGTGCTAGTAGAGCCTGTTGCAGATCCAAAGGAAATCTTCTCTGCAATAATGTAGAGTCCCAACATCATCTCCCTTGAGCAAATTCGTCATCATGATCGGTGGCAGTTCAACTGACCCTGACCTCTGCAGCATCTTCAAGGGATATTCTGATAGGCACCAGCATCATTATTCCCCTACCAAATCTCTGATCGTGATCTCCTCTCCTCCCATCAGTCTCGTCGCCCTTCTCGCTCTATCTCGATTGACTCAACCCACTCGCTCTTGTGATCCCCTCCTCCCCTCTCTTATGATTCCGCCCCTCCTATCCTGTGATCTTCAATCCTTAAATTTGATCATCCTCCCTTATTCCAACGCTCAGTCTATTCTTTGGTCTCTTCTATGACCCTTTGCTTTTGTTCTCTGATCCCCTACTTGGTTGGGACTGTGGTCTCTGTTGTCTCCCCAACTTGCTGCTGCTTACCATTTCTTTCACGCCTGCATCTCCCTTTTCTCTTTGTTCTGCGCTCTATCCTCCTCATTCCTCCGCGGCAAAAACCCTTTTTTCTCCCTTTCCTCGACCCCGCAGGGTTATCCCTTCATCACTTCTGAACATTAGGGTGACCTCCTATTTAGCCCATTTCTGTTTTCATTGACAAAGCAAGATACCTTATACTCTCCACGTCTTTCTCATTCCAATCAAAGTAGTAAGACAACACCCAACATCCACGAAATGGCAAGAAATGAAGATTGCCTGCATTGTGTTGATCTACAGGCGGAACTGGAGCAAATCCGTGTGCAACAAAGACTTCTGGATGCTAAAATCGACTCCCATGCCAGAATGACCAGTGAGAAATATGAAGCAGATCTCAACCTCTTCCTTCACAGAGTCTCCTCACTCCAAGAACAGTTTAATGATCTGGCCAGTAGATGCAGCCATGTTCAGGAATCAATTGAAATCCTAAAGTACATGATGGAGAAAAGGAATGCACCTAGCACTAGTTCTTCAAGTCTTAGGAATGTTGAAGTGGACAGCAAGCCAGAAGATTCAACAGCATGCCAGATCAGCCATATTAACATAGATTAAGATGTATTGCAGGTATTGCTTGCTATTATCTCAGTTTGTTAGAATTTTTACTTGCTCTTGTTCCAAAAGTCAGAAATGACAAAAGCAAAGGGGAATTTTGTCCTCCTAATCGTCTCCTAGCTTCGCTTTCGGGCTTAAAGCCTTGTATCGCAGGAGCTCAGTCTCCCAATCTTTTTTTTTGACATATAAATAACAACCGACTATGTAAAAAAGAAATTTCACAAATAATTGTCAAGTAATAGAGAAATCAAATAATAAAACCCTAATAGCTGCCCTAAATGGACTGCTCAACAATAAAAACAACGTAGGGAGATGGAGAAGATACACCATACAATGACACTGACCTTATGAGGAGGACGAGTGTGATACTCCAGAGTGTTGGGTTTGAGGGAGTGTACATAGGTTGGAGATCTAGAACTATAGTGAAGATTGATCATTGATGTAGGATAGATCTACAGGATCAGATCTAGGTTTATTTTGTATTCTATATTTTCTTGGTTGGGCCATTATCCTAGGATGGGAGCCCAAGTAGATTATGAATCATTGATAATGATGAACTAATTTGATTAGGCACAATATATTTGTGTCATTATGGTTGAGATCAACACATTCACCTCCATGGGATTTTATTATGCTAGGAACCTAACTGTTCATTTAAATCAGTAGATCACACTCCTCCTCCTCCTTATGAGGAGGAGGAGTGTGATACTCCAGAGTGTTGGGTCCGAGAGAGTGTACATAGGTTGGATATCTAGAACTACAAAGAATATTGAGCATTGATGTAGGAGAGATCTACTGGATCATATCTAGGTTTTTTTTGTATTCTATATTTTCTTAGTTGGGCCATTATCCTAGCATGGGAGCCCAAGTAGCTTATGAATCACTGATAATGATGAACTAATTTGATTGGGAATAATATATTTATGTCATTATGATTGAGATCAACACATTTACCACCGTTGGATTTTATTATGTTAGGAACCTAAATGTGCATTTAAATCAGTAGATCAATTTTTGCTAGGAATTAAAGTGTAGAGTGCTAGATTTGCATAAATCTAACATTAATATCCTACAAATAAGTTAAACTAGGTTAAAAAATGTTTATAAATTAATTACGGATACAATTATTTTTATAATTCTACTTTATAAAATATCATTTAGAATGAATCTTCTATTATTATGAAATACATATATAATAATTTCTTAAACCAATAGAATTTCATTAAGTAATATTTTGTATTGTTTAAGTTGGACGGGCGTATTGTCTATCATATCAAATATATTGATTGATTGGTATTTAGAGAATGTTTGCAACAAATAATATTCCAATTTTCCTAGCATCAAACTTATATATATATATTTTGGAATTCCGTTTTCCATTTGCATAGAAAATTAAACATTTATTACAATGTGATCAACAACCTAGCCTTAACCTTTCAATTTGCAATGCAATGAATGACCACAACACTAAAGTCATTAAACTAATTCTCGAAGACCATAAAACACTTCAGAAGCTACAAAGATTGACTAGATAAATTTTCTCAAATAATGAATCCATACAAGTGAGGATAGTTTTAAATAGAGGAGGAATGAACCGCTATAGATAAATTTTGTATTCTTTGGATCATAATCAAATTGATCCAAGACTCATTCAAAATTTCAAATAACCAATCCTTGCCTGTGAAAATCACCATTCATAACTTATGTTGGAGTAATATAAATCAATATATATCATTATTGGAAGCACCATTTCTACATTTCACAATTCTAAACTGCTCAATAAAATAATTAATGACACTTCTCACAAAGCATCTTTTTTTGTGCATTACCACTATGTCATAAACTATGTTTCCTATTTGTTGTCACATGTTTTTCTATTGTTCTTTTATTTTGAATCTATTATTCGTATGTTTCTATTATGTGTATGTTTATAGGGTTTTGTAGTCACATCAAGAGTGAATTCTAATTCTCTTATAAGAAGGAAAAGAAAGCGATTGATTAAGGGTGACTAGCTACAATAGTGGGCATTGGACATGGAAACAAACAAAACTATTGTTAAAGATAATTTAGATAGAAACTTGGAAGAACATAATGAGATAGAAATTGAAGTTGTTTCTCCACCATCAACTACAATCCAAGGTGCAAGTTCAACCAAGAAGATCAATGTTATAGAGGCTAGACAACATAGGATGTGATGAAGGTAATTCATGGTGTTGAATTCAATGGATATTCGATAAGAATCATTGTGATAAAATATGGATTTTGACTAGTTGTTGAATTGAAATATGCTTTGGGCTCAAGATGATGTTTCTCATTTTTCTACTTT
>APFE030706252.1:0-15366 GCA_000404065.3 Pinus taeda
TCTCTATATAATGTTGGCGATTTTAAAGGTAAAATAATTTTATATTCTAAAATTTGGGCGAATCGCCTTTTATAAAAAATGGAAATTAGCGAATCTTTTTGTGGAAAAATCATGGAAAATTAGCCCACTGGGCGAACATTAGCCCCTAAAATTTTCCATGACACATACTTTCAAGATTGATTAAAATGTGAATTACTTCAAGTATGTTGTTGGTTAACATGTTTGAATAAAATATTAGAAGGCTCAACTTGCCTAATTTTGTATTGGCTTTAAGGATACTATCATTTAGCATGTTTGAACCAAGAAATTGTAAAAAGGAGAATAGAAGTTTCCTAGAGATAGAGGAATTTTAGCCCACCATGTTTTTGAATATAGGTAAACGAATCTAAGTTATATAGAAAGTCCAATTCAACTATAAATATTCCACTTTAATTGTTTATGGAAAAATCAATACTTGATGACTAAGTGTAATTTCTTAGGTTTGAAAGGACATGACCAACAAGATTGTTAAAATAAATGTCCATTACTTAGAGAGGTGCATTTTCTAAAAGAAGTTCAATACTTCAACTAATAACACTAATGAATAAGGAGAGATATTCTAACTTGACTAGATGGCCCAATTCTCTTGGTCTAGTTTTTTTTAATATTTTTTGAAAGAATGATTGGTTAAATGTGTGTACAATTGCAAAATATTTTGTAGTATAGACCCTGTTGAGATAAAGTGTTTGGAGCACTTTCCAAATTATTGTGGAATTCTTCCTATCAAACATCTTTGTCAAAGCTGCAAAGTTCACAATAAGGAGAGTCTACCAAGAGATGGAGAGATACTACCTTCTAAATGTAATCCATAAAGTATTATTACAAGACTTTTAGTCTGTTTTTTGCAGGAAACAATCTTCCATGATTATAGCTTCTTCCAGGAAAATTGGCATGATGAGTGGGGAACAGAGAGGTGATGAGTGGTGAAAGAAGTCTTTGGGAATTTGATAGTTGCACCGATGATCTTTTCGCTTTCACATGACATGGTATTGATGGGAAGATATGTCATGGTTTTTCAAAATCATTGTCATGGTAATTGCTTTCTCTAGTGGGTTGTTCTATAAAGATCCGGAGTTGAGTTCATTTATGTTCACTTCTTCTCCTTCTTTATGTTGTTTCCTTTCATCAAGTAATTACCAAATTAAGTAATTACTACTTATTTTCCTTTGAAATGTTGTTTCAAACTGGATTCAATTGATCTTTAATTTAATATAGTCCATAGTTTAGCTTCTACTATGAAACCAATCAACATATTGTGTCCTTACAAAATTCACATTGTGATTATTATGTTGACTTTCATCATAATTCCAATTCAAATTCAATATTGTTTATAGTTTAGCTTCTACTATGAAACCAATCAACATATTGCATCCTTACAAAATTCACATTGTGATTACTATGTTGAGTTTCATCATAATTCCAGATCATAATTCCAATTCAAATTCAATATTTTTTATAGTTTAGCTTCTACTATGAAACCAATCAACATATTGCATCCTTACAAAATTCACATTGTGATTATTATGTTGACTTTCATCATAATTCCAATTCAAATTCAACTACCCGGTAGAGCGAATAGACAAGAACAGGTCCCAAACAGAAATTAATGCAACAATGAACAAGGCGCACGGTACTCACGGTAAACAAACCCTAAATCCCACCATAACCTTTCAAACAGGTACTCATATACGCCCAACACATCATTGCATGCAGGGGTTATGTGTCCTTACAAAATTCACATTGTGATAGCGGTTACAAAAATTAATTCATGCCACCCCTATATTTGATGGCCTCCATTTCTTGCATTGCCCAGAATTGTTGAGTCTCCTGCTTGACACAAGTATGGTGGACTACCCAAGATTGGTTGATTAGGATGTGCTTGAATGTTACCATATGCTTGACTCCAATTTGCTCCTTGTAGCCATGGAGGGACTAAGTAACCCAAGTGTCCACTTGTGTTACTAACCCCAGAACTAGGTGCAGGTGTCATATAAACACAATTAGGATTTAAACCTACACTGGTAGGGGTATATGAGGTGGGCAGAACCCCTGGATGATAGCGGGGGACTTGGATGTTAATTAGCTCTTGGTATGATGGTGTGTGCTCTACAATGTGGTCCAACGTATTGGACATCATCCTATTTGCCTCAAACTGGCTTGGAGCATAGACTTCCCTGCTTGTGACCCCTCCTCCTCTTTCCAACACTTCTTGAACCTTTCTTGCCTCCCTCTCTTACCTTGCCAATTTTTTTGGTGTTCCTTATCTTCCCTTTCTTTTTGTCTTTCCATCCTTTCCTTTGTTCGAGCTTCTGGTGTTGAAATCCTTGCAGATGTCTTGTCCTTGGCCAAATCCTTCTTTCTCTTTTTAGTTTCCTAAATTTCATTTTTTTTGCATTCAAACTCAAACAATAAATTCATATAATCTTCATATGTGAGCAACTATGAACTCCTCCCCAAATGAAGACAATCTGCAGTTGAGTGTCTTGATAAGGCCTTCACTCTTTATACTGGTAGCTTTAGGAATGCACCAACTAATATGTGATTTTCCCCAACCCCCCTAAGATTTGACACTTGGCTTTTAGCCTCCGGTACAACTAATTGTCCCCCATTATCTTCTTTAGTTACCTCATGTTGAACAGGCTCCTCTTCTAGTGAATCATTGTCCACAAAATAATTAGCAAGTTCGGTTTTCAACTCTGATGGTTGTGAAGGCATGTCCATGCTTTCCTCATTGGTGGTAGAAACATTATGTGGGTTGATATTCATCATGGCCTTTGCAAACCATGATGGTGGGCTTACCTAGGTTGGCATGCTCAATTGTTCATTGTTTAATCTTGTTGCATTATCATTTGAAATCAAGTTTGCATTTTCATTTGCTTCATCAACTATCTCATATGGAATATCACATGCAGAATTGGCATGTGGTTCAATAAGTGTGACAACCTCCATGACATTGACAGTTGGTTCATGATTGAACTGTGTCTCATTCACATGTTCATCATCATCACCACAAATGTGCCCTCATAAAGGGACATTATACCTTCAGTAATAGAAACATCTTCTTGGGCATCAACATGGTCTTGTAAGTTCTATGCTTCTTGGCGTTCCACATAAAATGCTTGGCTACAACAAGTGTCATGCATGAGAGCATCAATATTAAGTGGCATATACCAGTCCTCCTAAATCTAGCCTTGATATTAGAAGGTGTGAGAGCCCTTTTTAATGCTTTAATTGCAAGCTCAGCTAGCTCAAACCTCTTTACTTCCACCCCTGGATTCTTTGCCATCCATGAAGCTCAATCGGTCCTAAAACAATTATTGAAAGGCCCAAACACGCTGACATCAAGGGGTTGCAATATGTGAGTGGTATGAGCCAACAATGTTAACAAGTAAATGCCAAAATTGTTCGCCTCCTCAAGTTCTTGCAAAGCCATGTGGCTTCCATGGCCATCTAAAGTTAGTAGGTGTCTATTTTTAGGTGAGACACCACATGGTATAGATGCAGCAAAATGACAAAGCCAATTCAGGAATAGTTCCTTTGTCATCCATGCATGGGGATGTGCTACCATGCATGCACCTAGTTCATAGTTCTATATATAGTTTTTTAGTTTTGTTTTACCTTTGAATAGGTAAAATCCTAGGATTGAAGAACCAATTGCGTTGACACAAGAAAGTATAGTGATCCACTCCCTGCTCTTAGGCAAAATCTTAGCCACATTTCTGCTCCCTCTTTTGGAAATTACCCACATACCACAATTCCTTCCTGACTGTAAGCTTGTTTCACCATAGTTCCATATATGGTATGGGGCATATGGATGTTTCTCATATGCATCGGAAAGAGTGTAATAGAACTTGGACACAATTGCAGGGCATAGATTTAAAGCCCTGCCGCTGTCAAGGCCCTCAATTGTATGTAGCACAAGGTCTGGATGCCTTTTTTTAAATCCACTCCACCATGATTTACCAAGAAACCCATCTTTGAAGGGGTTTGGCCTCCCCTGATAGATTTGAGTTACTGTGGATTTAAGTTATATAATCTCTAACCCATGTCCAAATTGGGTCATCTCCTTACACCACTCAACCACCTCGGCCTCCTCCTCTTCAATCATAACTGTAACAGGCCCTCTACACTTCGTATTAGTCAACCCATTTATCCAATAATGTATGTTAGAGGCAGCAATACCATGTTTTTTTGCATAGGCACAGATTGAATGTCCAATAAACTCGATGTCATCAATTTCAGCTAGCATGTCTTTCTTTGTCCAGCCTGTAGAAATTCTCACTATAGATCACTTGATAATGCAATATACTAAAGAAAAATACTTGATCTACTTCTACAAACAAAGTTGCGGAGGCTTAATCGATTTTGAGCAAGATCAAATAGAACACATATAACAGAGAAGAAGAAATCA
Source organism: Pinus taeda (assembly GCA_000404065.3). NCBI lineage: Eukaryota > Viridiplantae > Streptophyta > Pinopsida > Pinales > Pinaceae > Pinus > Pinus taeda. The sequence continues at coordinate 4,451 of APFE030706252.1, forward strand.
TACACAATGAAACATAGAAGAATACTCTGGGGAAAGGCTCAGCTAAAAACCCCGCTATCTGTATTATCATACAAGTGGAAATATATCAGGATTACACAATGCTTTAGCTCACAAGCTATCCAGCTCTCATTATAATCCCTCTACTACTCATAGACAGTCAAAGGCTTCTCATAAACCTTCTCCTCTGCCCTCCAAGCCTCCTATTTTCTTGCGCAGTTTCTCCTGGGTCCTCCAGTTGCAACCTATGTGATTCTCACCTCACACACAACACTAACCTCTGAACTAACTGTGCAATCCTGAAGGAGATGATATCCTTCAACATGGAAGAGTTTCCTATATAGGAAAATCCCTCCAACTAATAGTACATTGTCCCTTCCTCTGATCTCAACTAGGTCTTTGACTGAACGGACATGCATGAGTTATTTATGAGAGAATATTTAGTTATCTGCAGAGCAATAATTACATGCATGCAAGAATTAACTAACTGAACTCACAATTAATTCCACAAACTATTTGAACTAATCTAACCGGACTTAACTCAGTTAACTGAGCTAACTAATTACAACTCATCCTTATCTTTTTAACTAAGGGATAAATTCCTCAATCAATGGAGAAACTATTGCATGTCTTCACATAGACTTCATGTTTGATTTTCTCCAACTAATTAACTCAAGATGAATTAATTAATTATTAATCAAACAACTGATAAGAATGAATTCGAATTTTACTTCTCAATTTTAGTTCAGGGACTAACTAAAATTGGAATCCATCCTGAAATGTTATTTATAACAATGTTATTTTTAGCATTTCTTTTTGCCATTTTCAACACTCCCTCTCAACAAGAAAGGCATTCAACTCGAACCCAATCCTGATCCTTTGGAATGTTCTACATGCAACACTTCTCCCAAGTGTTATTGCTCCAACAACTCTAGAAACAAAAAAAAACTCCCAACTGACCTCTCTGTTGGGCTAGAAACATCTTCTGATGCTGAAGCTCCATTTGCCGCTAACAAGTGCTCCCTCTCTGACCTCTGAGCTGCTGCAACACTCCATGCATCTTTCACCATGCACACCTCTCTGTGCCATCCTGCACTGGTGCAACACTCCTGTGCCTCTCGCATTGTTGTAGCTTCCTAGCTCTACATAGTCTTGGGATTTCTGCACTGTAGCTCTCTTTGTCACTCCATCTGCATCTATCTCTACCCACTTAGCCAGTCCTGCTACTCCTCATCAAGGCTCCCATAGCAAGGTCTAATCAAAGAGGTTGGGTACCTCAATGATCTTGCCCCTATTCTAGCCTTCTTGTGACTGTCACTCCACATCGCCCCACCTTCTACCTGGAGGTATGGATGCATGTGATCCCTCTGCCCACTTGGCTCAAAATTTCCCCCTACTAGAGGTCTCTGCATGAGTAGATGCCTCCACTCAATATCCTCTCGACATATCCAATTGTGGTTGCTCCACAACCTCTTGAAGCTACTTCACCAATCGTGGCTCCTCCACAATTGTCTGAGACTTCTCCTATGGTTGCATGTTGAGAGGTAATGTACTCTCCCTCTCAACCACCAAGTCTCCAACAGTTTCCTTGCTCCTCAAGGCTTTGCACACATCTTGATCATGTACAGACATGAACAATGAGGTATAAGGGAGCCTCGCTTCACTTGCACAAGATGATGAAGCTGCAGGTAGAGTTGGAAAAATCACGCATCCAAAGTATGATCTGGAACTATGAAGAACTCTCACCACTCATCACTAGTGTTGAGGCTTGGTACACACGGTTGTTCAAAACTTTTGATGTTGTGGTGAGAAATTATGGCACCCTGTCGATTGCTACGCTGACCGAGGCCAAGGAGACGAACCAAGTTAGATTGGAGCTCGACATGTATTTTATCAGTTGATTCTCATGGCCACGAGCACAGATCTATAAGTTAGCACAGAAAATAAGCAAATGTACATCGTCAGTCCATCCTTGCTTAGGACTAAGTTGTGCATGTTACAGGATAAGTTGGACAAAGGTTCCAAATTAGTATACTCAAAAGTAATGGAGGCAAGAGTTCGTTTCCAAGAAGACATCATCAAAGAGTATGCAGACACCATTGCGCACTATCAAGCACGGCATCAGTTCATCACTGAGGATCACAGAGAGGATGTTGATGAGCTGGTATTTCTACAACCATTCAAGTCTTAGTGTTGTCTTGTGTGGCTGAATCAAGCCTATTTTTGTCCCACATGGGTATTGTGGAAAATGTATTATTATTGTAAACATGATGTAAAGTGAAGTTCCAAGTGTCATTAGTGGAATGCAAACAGTCATATGTAATGTAAAGATTTATGTAATGAAGTTGAAGGGTTGTGAGGGTAGTACAAGATTCACAAAGGGGAATGTCAAGGGTCACCCCACCCTTTGTTATAAACAGAACCTCATAACTCATAGAATGGGTGGGAGCCAATATTTTGTTAGGCATTTCTTAGAGAGGCTTGGAGATTATTGTGATGAGCCTTGGCTTCTCCACAGTGCAGAGCGAGTACATCTCTTTGGAGGAGCAGGTGGTGTTAACTGTAATGTTCCATTATTCAGGCTAGTGGTTTTCATAGTTGTATGCATGGATGGAACTTTCCCTTTATATAATATAACATAGCCCTCACGTTTTCATGCATATGTTGTTATTATAGTTCGACTATTCTGGTTACTTTAGCAATGTATGTTGTTTGACTTACGCATTTGTGTATGAACTATTTTGTATATGATTGTATGAATCTTATTAAATTCATGTTGTTGGTTTAACCCATCAATTTGGATTGTCGACTATTCTGCTTTCCAGCTTGTGATGTCATTCAACTTGTGTGTTCCTTTCAGGCTGCGTACTATTAATGCCTTCAAAGGGATACAATTATTTCCCCCCTTCGTGTGTTAGAACCTCCCTATCCATCTCTCTTGACTCGTTTCAAGGTCACACACTTGCATCTGACAAAGATAACATGCTTACCTTTGTGCTCTATCGCATTCAAGGCATAGATTTACTACCCATTACTGGGACTCCTACTCCACAGAGGACTTGTAAAACTACCAACACTTTTACAACTACCAACACTTGGTTATATGTTTTCCTCTCTCTTTATGAAGAGTTTGTTTCTTTAGTCGATGATACCCTGATGGAAAATATGTTCTATTCAGGGTGAATCTTGGTGAAAACACAACGCTTACACTTTTACCACCTACTCTAATTGATTCTTTTGGGTTAACCCTTGTCAACTCAGTCAAGTAGAGTAAGGTGAGGGGTGGAATCTTAACGAGTTTGTCAGAGATATATATAAAATACTTCTATGAAGGGACAAGCTCTTATGCTCTCAATAAGTCAGGATCCCTCTTCTGCCTCCGAAATAAATAAGTGCTTATGCACAGTTTTTTGAAAAATGAAAAAAATGAAAAATGAAAAAATAAATAAGGTGAAATAAAAGAAAGGCTTCCTTCACAGAGAAGTGATGAAATTAACTTCATCGGGGTACTGACCAGGCTTGTTGGCAGCACAGCGATGCATGTGTTCCTACGTGACTCCACTAGGGTATTGTCCAGGCTTGCTGGAAACGGAACAACATCATAGATGAAACTAAGACTCTTACATCTATATTACTTATGCACCAATATACCCCTCATCCCCATTGAAACAACTCATTTGAATTGGTTTGGTAGGTGTGTTGACCGATCAAGAGAATGGTAGGGGTTATATATTTAACTAAGGCTAAGTGTTGAATCCTTGAAGATCAGTGAATTGAACAATACTTCTGGTGGAGTTAGACTCGCTTTTCATGAACAAGGTCCATATAGAGAGCTGGAGTTCTACCAGTGTGTTGTCAATGTTGTAGTGGCTACAACCACCCTCCAAAATTTTCCCTTCACTTCATTTTGGAGTCTCCCTCCTCGAAATCATAACAACTATCCTGCACTTATTAGATACTTCTATTTATTTGATTTTATCTATCTCTTAACAACTTGTGTCCACTCACTTGTCCTGTTGGTCAACCACAAGATGACCCAACACTTGGTTCACAACAGTTCTTTGTGATATCGGGAAAGACTGCACAATCCTGGAGGGTTGTCTGTCTTTCCCTCATGAATTGTGCATAGCAACTTCCCTGCACTCAAAAATTGCACTGAGAAATCCAACAAGCCTTGCTATGGAAAATGCACAGAGCGGGCCAGTCGACACTTCTCTCCAGAAATGTGCAAAGTAGGCCAACTGGCACTACTCTCCAGAAATGCACAGAGTAGGCCAACAACACATCTCTGGAAAATTGCGCAGAGCTGGCCAACCAGCTAGGGCCACTCAGCCCAGAAACAACGCAGGAGCTTTTCCTCACTTCTTGTCTGTAGCATGTGCCAATAGGTTTCCCGGTTCCCTCCAGAATTAGAACATATTTCCTTGCATATCAGGAATCTTTTCCCGAAAAGAAACAAGAAAAAAGTGAAAATGCATCCCTAGATTTTAGGAATCTATTTTTAACAATGGTAGTTACATGAAAATTTGATTTTAGAAACTTCCGGCAAAGTGTCACTTTTTCCTAGATTTGTGGCATGTGCATCATAAAAACTAAGTTCACTAAATCTATTTAAATGATGCCTCAGAGATCATTCTTCACATTCGATCTTGGAGCACTGACATTCCCAAGGCATCTAGGAACCTTCGACATAGTTGGTGCAACTTTTCTGAGTAAGTTTTGATTTTCATTTCTTTTGTCACTTTTTTTATCACTTTTTATTTCTTGACTTGTATGAGTTTTGTTTCCCTTGTTTAATTGAACGACTATTGGCATTTTAATGTGTTTTAACTTATGGAAGTGTTGTTTCTAGTTTTGCATTACCTTTCCTTAGTGTCACATGTATAACACTATTTTTTCACTAACAGTTGTCATTGCGGAAACTCTCTTCATGATCTTAATGGTTTTTCCATTTGACTTATTTCTACATTTTCTGGAATTGCATGCATGTTTATTCACTTAGTTTTTCACTAGCTTTGAACACACATTTAGTCCTTCATGCTTTTAGGATGCCATTGGGTAGATTCAGGATGTCTTGGCCCAGATCTTGTTTCTCCCAGCATGCTCTGCGCATTCCTAGCAGTCAAGACTTTGCCTTGCCTCCAGGAATTGTGTAGAGGCTATCCACACTGACTCCCAGCTATTCTCTACGCAATATTGGGAGGCAATACCCCTATCCTACCCACTATAACTGTGTAATGTGCAATTCTACCCAACAACCTAGCCTAACAAATCTGCGCATTGCACAGTTTTAGTCATCAGTCAGCCTCACTGGACTGCACATTGTGTAGTTCCAGTCAGCAGTGAGCCTCATTAGCAGCTAAGACTGCGCAATGCGTAGTTCCAGCTAATAGTCTCCCAGCCTCCCTGAGTCAATGCTACACAATCTTGCCTAGTAGACATCAGTTTGTTGTCCAATTGATTCTCGAGTTGCTTTAATTTTTTAGCTGACATCATTTTCGTGAGTGTCTTCTCTCTCTCCAGGTACCACAGGTATTTGAGCAACTTCTCAGTAGTACAGGTTTCATGGCCTTCAAGAGAGTTGGATCAAAAGACACAATTGAAAGCAATACTGAAGATGTGGTTGATTAGGGATCTATGAACTTACCCATGTACAAAGACACACATGTTCATTGAGAAAGACATCAACATCAAATGGCAAGACATCAACACTATTTTTGTAGGTAGCTTTGAGGAGAATTTGGAGGACTAACAAGTCTATGTCAATATCCATAAGCCAGGATTATACAAGGTCGCATGCAGGTATCCCACCTTCCCGTGTACAGACGTGATCCACTAGATTGTCTCACACACTAATCCTGAGATGATGATATTGAGGATTGTCAATGCAATATAGCTCGCTTCCTTCAGGATAGAAGACTATCAGCAAATGTTCCATTTCCACAGCCGGTGAAGAGGATGGATGCACCATTCTACACTCCCAATAGCAGCGCAAACACAAGAGACATCTTGAATCATTGGGTAAGGGAGCCATCAAAGTTCAGGATGATATCCAACTATACATACAAGACAAAGACACTCAGGAAGGCATACCAATTCTTGGTAATCTTTGTATACTGCGTGTATGGCTAAGGGAGTACAGAGACCTTACCGAGGATTTGGGTTGCTATTTTGGATCAGCTAGCAAGAGAAGGAAAACCTTTTAGCTGGTCCAACATGTTGGATCTCCAGTTGAAAGTGCATGTATCTAACGCTCGGAGTCTACCCAAGGATCAAAAAGCAAGACCCTTCATGTCCTCCTACCTTCTCGATGCAATCTATGCCAATCAACATTTTCCTGGCATGGATTGGGCATGGACACCTTCAAAGAATGATGTGAATGTATATTGCAAGTTGCTCTCAGGCTGCAACTACCAAGGAGTCATGACTAGACTTTTTGACCACTTCATTGCCCCTTTGTACATGATGATCTTTGAACAAGATCCACCTTGCATGTCCTAGGCAGCAATGGATGCATTTCTAAACATTTCATATTGGTACACCTCACTTGATGGAACCTTCATCAAGATGTAAAACATGGAGAAGGCTCATGCAGGAGGTTGTATACCACATCTCGACAGGGTTATCAGCTAGACTTCACAGGAAGAGGAAGGCATGATGGCATATGCTTCCTTTGCAAATTGGGTTGTACGTGATTTAGAGTTTGAAAGAAGAGGATGTCGAGGTAGGGGACTTCAAGAAGTTTAAGTTCGGCACCAAGAGTTTCAATCCCTACGATCCACATGGATTATGTAGGGACCACTATGCGAGAGTGTAATATTCCTAGATCCATGGGGTGTGACATTGGCCAGAGGAAGACCCATGGAGATATTGTTATAACACCTCTAGGCTCAATGAACTGATTAGCATGGCAGTAGAGTGGCTAGTAGCACTCAAGGTAGTAGCACCACAGGGAGCAGCAACAACAAAAACAACAAGAAACAAACCTATCCAAGACAAAGGCAAGAGGAAGATTGCCAAAAGCACAGAGATAGAGAAAAGCTACAAGTTTAAGGAAGACCCACTTGTGGAAAGAGTAGCTTTGGAGATAGATGAAAAGAGGTGATAGTGTGATAGGAGAGTAGCGCAAAGAAACAGGGAGAATAAAAGATTGGAAGAAGTAGAGAGGAAGTTACCGGAAGTAGAGGAGAATCTCAAAGAAGAACATGAGTTGCGCAGAAGAGAGAAGGAAGCATAGCATGAACATGAATAGGAACAGGAACAAGAACAAGAGGAAATGAAAGGTGCATAGACAACGCAAACCACGCTGATACAGGTTGAAGACTCTGAACCAACAATAGATGAGGAACAGGGTGAGCAGTTGTAGGAACATGAACTTTCTCCACGGGATGAACCGATAGTAGAACATATGGACATGGAGATGGAGCATTCGAAACAGGATTAGGACACTGAACTCATGCCAAAAGCAACCAAGGTCACTCCACCAAATTCATCATCTCCAATAGTAGAGTAAGTCCCAAGTGAACAAAGGGATACCATTCTCCTTAAGGATAACCCGGGAACAGATGTGTACAACATAGCCTTTGATAAGTCACAACACAAAGTTGTACAATCATGTAGAACACACACCCTAGATGAGCATGCATCACCTGTGCACTTTGAAGAATAGGTGATTTTGTTAGATGTACGAAGACATGTAGCTGCCTTGGCTGATGGTACAAGGGCATATGCCAAAGCCAGAAGCTTGAGTGTGAAGTTCTTGATAGCAGAAAACTAGTGCATGGCTAAGGAGTTGCAAGCATCCAGGTAGAGAGAGGAACAATCGATAGGATCTTCCAGATAAGAGATAAACAAAGTGATACTTGTTGAAGTATTGGCTCTTGAGATAGTCATGCGGAGACTGTATGACAGGTTCATCATATGCACAAGGAATTTTTCCATATACATGGTCATTAGCAGTGTTGCACCAAGATAGTGCGAACAATCATAGATATACATGCCATTGTTGATCATGTACAAACATGGACAATGAGGTATAAGGGAGCCCCGATTCAATCGCATAAGATGATGAAGCCGTAGGTAGAGTTGGGCAAAGCACACATCTGGAGTCTAATCCAGAGCTATGAAGAACTCTCACCGCTTAGCACCAGTGTTGAGGCTTCGTACGCACAGTTGTTCAGGAGTTTGTATGTCATGGTGAGAAAGTATGGAACCCTGTTGATTAGTATTTTGATTGAGGCCAAAGAGAAGAACCAAGTTAGGCTGGACCTCGACACGTACTTTGATCAGTTGATGCTCATGGCCACCAGCGTAGAGTTGCAAGTTAGCATAGATAACATGTGGATGTACATTGTCGGTCCAACCTTGCTCACGACTAAGATGCGCATGTTGCAGGATGAGTTGGACAGAGGTTCCAAATCACTATACCTAGAAGCAATGGAGGCAAGATTTCATTTCCTGGATGACATCATCAAAGAGTATGTAGACACCATTGTGCACTGTCAAGCATGGCATTAGTTCGTCACTGAGGATCACGGTGAGGATGTTGATGAGCTAGTCTTTCTATAGCCATCTGAGTCTTAGTGTTGTCTTGTTTGGTTGACTCAAGCCTATTTTTGTCCCACATGGGTACATGTGGAAAATGAATTATTATTATAAACATGATATAACGTGAAGTTCCGAGTGTCATTGGAGGAATGCAAACAATCATATGTAATGTAAAGAGTTATGTAATGAAGTTGAAGAGTCATGAGGGTAGTCCAAGAGTCACAAAGGGGAATGTCAAGGGTCACCCCACCCATTGTTATAAATAGAACCTCATAACTCATAGAAGGGGCTTTTTAGAGCCAATCTTTTGGTAGGAATTTCTTAGAGAGGGCTTGGAGAGTACTCTGATGAGCCTTGGATTCTCCATAGTGCAGAGCGAGTACATATCTTTGGAGAAGCAAGTGGTGTTGACTGTAATGTTCCACTATTGGGGTTAGTGGCTATCATGGTTGTATGGATGGATGGAACATTCCCTTTATATAATATAACAAAGCTAACACATATTCATGAATATGTTTTTATTGTAGTTTGAATATTCTGGTTACTTTAGCAATGTATGTTTTTTAACTTACACATTTGTGTATGATCTATTTCATATATGATTGTATGAATCTTGTTGAAATCATGTTGTTGGTTCAACCCATCACTTTGGATTGTTGACTATTTTTTATTTCTAGCTTGTCATGTCATTCATCTCGTGTGTTCCTTTCAGGCTGTGTACTATTACAAGCTTCTAAAGAATACACTTCTTTCCCCCTTTGTGTGTTAGAACCTCCCCATGCATCTCTCTTGACTCACTGCAAGGTCACACACTTGCATCTGACAAAGATATCACGCTTACCTCTGCGTTCTATCGCAGTCAAGGCATAGCTTTACTACCCACTTCTAGGACTCCTACTCCAAACGATCTGAGGTCTAGTTGGGACTTCTTACTAGGGAGATCCCCCGACATGTTGGTGGGTCTAGCACCATCAACAAACCCACACTTAAAACTCGTAATGATTGAAAATATGCATAATGTTTAAGAAGCTGGCCTATTAATTTATTTTTCCTTAAATATAGTGCTAGAAGTTTGGTGCAATTGGCCAAAGACGATGAAACATTCCCAGAAAAACTGTTGGAATGAGAAAAGGAAACCCGTAAGAAAATTGGAAACACTATGTCTAGGGGTCAACTAAGTTTGTTCTTGGACACCTTGAAGCACTCTAAACATGTATAGTTCTATAAAGATGTGGGAATCTTCCCATTGAACAAGTTTTTGGATAAATCTAACGTTGAAAGATAGAAACATTTTCCAATATCCTCAGGGATTGTTCCACTAAGCTTCTGTCGAACAACAATAAATCCAACATCATTATTCAATTCCCCTTTATATGCGGGAATCCTTCCACTCAAGTTGTTGGATGATAAATTGAGCTCCGTTAAGTTCTATAGCATGCCCAATTCCATGGAAATTCTTCCACTCAAGTTGTTGTAAGATAGACCGAGTGTCTCTAAATTTTGCAGAGAGCCAAAATCCACTAGAATTCTTCCACTCAATGTTATAGACATTTTTGGGCACTGCAACCCCAATCACACATGTCCATAAACCAAGGGCTTCTAAGTCCCTAAAAGTTTTGCTTCACACCCTAAAAGAACAAGGTCAACTGATTACATCTTCTCCCAGAAGCTCTCCATGAAAAACTTCTCAGCACCGGTCAAAACTGGACCATATAGGTTGCTCAGTGCTAAGGGTGCGATGCATCCCACCTGCTCAGTGTAAAGGGTGCAATGAGTGAGAGTGGACAAATAGCAGAGACGGTTTGCAAGGTGGATACTTAGGGAATCTTCTAGAAACTTCTCCAATGACACTTGCCTCTCTGAATTCACCCAGGGATGAGTAAGAGATCATGGATCTCCAAGTGGAACTAGGAACTATAAGAGAGAGGACACTAATAAAAAACCCAACAGCTGACTCACCCCCTTGCAAACATCTATATATGGATCCCTCATCACAGAGATCCAGAGGCTGGAATCTTGTATTTTGTAAGGAAGTGCTATTGGTGTTTCTTGGTGAAATATCATAGTGTTGGGTGATCTAAGCTTTTCATGAGGTGAAGAAGGGCTTTCATGCTGGGAGGATGACACTAGGTCAGAACAATAGGTTGTAATCCTCTTTTCTATTTCTTGATATTAATAAAGCTATTCAAGCTTTCCTCCACATTCTTATATGATTGATGATATATGCGTTTGTGTGGCCAATATATATCTGGTCCTATATTTTTTATGATTGTAGATCTTTGTTCTTCGATAGTGTTATGCTGCTTTGACTCTACAGGTGCTCTTTGAAGCTGGGCAAGCAAGGAAGGAGCGGCAAAGATCTTTTAGAAGGG
>APFE030706257.1:980-11641 GCA_000404065.3 Pinus taeda
CTTCAGGGGTTTCGTAGCGCAAGGTTTGGTATGTGTATATGTCTTCATTTCTTGAATTTTCCTTTTGATTAGGGATAAAACCTTCTCAAATGATCTTATTATGCCTTTGAAGCAACATCCCTTTCAAAATAATCCCCTTTTTCTTTCAAGGTAGATCCTCAAAAAACAAAACTGTCACCTTCAGCAGTTTCGTAGCGCGCTACGAAACTGCTGTGTGAGTCAAAAACACATAGTTCTCTCTTTTTTTTTAAATTGTCTCTCTTGGGATTTCAGTGACTACAGATATAAACTCTGGAGATATTGGTAATTCAAGCACTCCAACCTTTGAATTAAATCCTATGAAATTGGAAACAAATTCTTTGGTGACTTGCATGTGACCTCCTTGAAGTTTTTCGCAAAATCTCCAATAGCCAACCTGTTTGAAAGCTTGTCCAATATAATACACCTGCCTGGCCTATGATCATTCTCTTCTGTAAACAACTCCATGGAATTCCTGCAAGATGAAAATTGAAAGAGCTTGCACCATCTTAATCTCGATCATTGCCTCGCTTGAAATGAAAAGGGAAGCTACTTCACTTGGACTTCAAAGAATTTTGATTAAGTGCTTGTCAATTTGCTTCTCATAGATGAACCCATACATAATCATAACTGAAAATACTTGGCTCTTTTTTTGAAATTTGAAAAATGACTTGACCAAGACTGACTTACAACTTTGAAACCATACAAGTTGTCCAAATTGTTTTTTGAAATTTTTCAGAGATAACATGGTTCACGACCTTCTAAACTATTTTCTTAATTTGAATTTATATTTTGTGTCACCAACTTACACAATCCTTGGCCTCGAACAATATTTGTTGGCTTAATTTCCAAATCATATTATTGTAATGAAACAACCCAATGAGCTCTCTTTCCATCAAGGTATTTATGGACTAATAATTTTCTAACAACAAAATAGGGCACAATTACCTTAATGTGTGATTTAATAAAAAAGGGTCTGAAATTTTTAATTGATTTGAATACTGCATATACCTGCTTTTCAATGTTTGCATTTTTTAACTATGCTTCTTGTAATCTTGAACTATTAAATCCCATAGGTACTTTTGCATCTTGATCACTTTTTTGTGTAAGAACAACTACATAACATTGATCAGAAACAAAATTATATAAAATAAATTATTTGTCATAATTTGGTGAGAACAAGGAGGGAGATTGTTTAATAGCTTGTTTGATAGAGTCAAAAGCTTTCTTTTCTATCACATTCCTTTTAAAAATTGCGTTCTTTTTAATCCTATTTTGTAAATGCAATACAATTTGTGTAAATTCAGGAATGAAATGCCTCAAAAAAATAATTTGTCGTAAGAATTACTGCATTAATTTCTTGCTGTGAGAGAGTGCAATTTAATATATGTCTTTAAATCTATCGGGGTCTATTATTATTCCATCTTTTGGAACTACAAATCCTAAATTTTTTCCTTCTTATAGACAAAAAAATGACTTTATATTATTCATAGGATTCAAAGAGATATCATATCTCCTGCAACATTCAAAAAATTCTTTCAAATCATGAATGTGATCAATTTGTTTCTATATGGTAATATCATCAAGATAAACAACAATGGTTTTGTTAATTAATCCTTTGAAATCAATATCCATCTCTCTCTGAAATGTTTCTCCACCATTGATAATACCAAGCATATTTTGGTAAGCATATGTTCCCCATTTAGTCCTAAAAGCAGTTTTCAATCTAACATTGGGATGAATGAGGATTTGCTTGTATCATCAAAATCCATCAAGAAAAGACTTCAATTATGATCCAATAACATATTGCAAGATCTGTTTCATGGGAGGTAATGGGAGATTATATTTTTCAAAAGCTTTGTTAAGGGTTATGAAATTGATGTAGATACTAATATCTTCATTCTTTTTTCAAAGTAGAACCATATTAGATACCCACTTTGAGTGCCTAACTAGAAAAATAATCGTATCTTTCTAAAATTTGTTTAATTTATCTTTAATTTGAGGCTCAAGATTAGGATGATTTTTTTTCAATTTTTGTTGGACAGGATTTTCATTGGGTGACATTGGTATGGTACATTGGACAATCAAGGTATCATAGGTATTGAGGTCGTCATAATTCTAGAAAATGAGATCCTTATATCTTCTGAGTAGATGAATAAAATCTAGTCTTTCATCTAGTGAAACTCCTAGACCTAGATTTACATTTTGAGGATTTTCCTCTCAGTCAAGATTGATGACTTCAAATCTTAAGGAAGAACTAGAGGTTTTGCAATTGGTAGATCTTCTAAATCTATCCTTAAGGTCATAAAAATTTTCTAACTTGACTACATATTTAGGGATAGAGTTTACAAATTTTCTTTCATTGGATGATTTATTCAATTATCTATTATGTGAGTCTTCATCAATTACCTAATCATCATATGTTCCCTCTGGAGTGAGGAAATTTATGATGTCCTTGTCATCATTAAAAACTCTCTAGTTGGAGACATTATCAGGAATGGATGGTTGAAATATTGATTCAATTAAGAAGCAATTTGCACTAAAGTATTTAGGTGGTATGAGTTTAGAAGCAACATTTTCTAAAAGATCCAAACTTGCATTTTGTAACCTTGGGATGGGACTAACGTCGATTGCAAGAAAATGAGAGGCCAATATTGTACAAGTGATTAATAATGCTCAAGGTGACTAGAAACACAATGAATAGTGTTTCTTTTTTCTGAGTCACCAAAAAATTTAAATATTTGACATCTAAGCTTATTGCTTTTCTTAGTCCCTACACAAGTGCTTCATAGTCAACCATGTTATTTGTGCATTTGAATTCTAGCTTGCAGGTGAGCATAATATTTCCCCCCTTAGTGTTAATTAGTGTGCACATTACACCTGCGCCATCATTAGACTTCAAGCCATCAAAATACAAAGTCCAAAAAATATTATCTATGGGTTTATTTACATATGAATCTACAATATTTACACAATGAGAAGTATTGGTCTGCGAAAAGTCCTTGATTTATGAGAAAATAGAAGAAGGATATGGAGATAATTGACCAATAAAATTACCAAAATAATAGTATGCAAAACAATTTCCCAAAATATTATTAGTAAAAGAAATAGGTTCATTTTCTTCTTCCAAGTTAGTAATAGTATGTTTCATGTGTTTTCCTTGATCAACTCTAATCTGACTGGGCTTACCATTATATCACAACCAGATATGTGACTAGCCAGTTGCAAAATATATCTTTAACTTTTCTGACCAATCTCTGATCAAGTTAACACCATAAAATTCAAGAATATCAACTATTATATCGTCTATGATATAGAAGGCCTTTGGGATTCTAACCTAGTTAAGGTTTCTTTTATTTCACCTAAAATCCTGAATTTTGATCTATCAAGTTGTATTACATTGGCATTGATGATGCAGTTGTTGGTACAATTGTTGGATGTAATCTTATTGGTTGGCATTGATGTCAACTTGGTAGTCGGATGATATCTAGTTGTTTATGCTTGATTGATTGCTTGATTGATAGGCTTGAGTGATTACCGATATTTTTGTCTTAGTGTGGCTTGGATTGTGATTATGTTGCTTGGTTGACATGTTAGTTGCAGGGTGCTTTGACAGTTGTGCAAATGTTATGTGCTTGGAGTAGATATTACCATGGTACAGGTGTTCATGGGATTATCATAACCATGGTATTTACTCGTGGTATTGACGAGGAGATTACCATGGAAAAAGTGTCTATGGTATCAACATAACCATCGTATTTACCCGTGGTATTGACCAAGAGATTACCATGGTACATGGGTCTTTGGTATCAACATAACCATGGTATTGATTTGGAGATTACCATGGTACATGGGTCCATGGTGTTGGAATAACCATGGTATTGACTTGTGGTATTGAACCAGAGTTTACTATGGTATAGGTGTCCATGGTATTGGGATAACCATGGTATTTTCCTATCGTATTCACATGGAGATTATTGATGATATTTTGACATATATTCTTGTGATTACTTTTGAGTTGTGTGGATTGGTTTGGCGAGTTACGTGATTGATGGTGTGAGTGTATGGGTGGAGTAAGTGAGTGCTAAAATACTTTACATAGATAATTATACATATGTAGATGAGTTCAAAGTGTGCAAATCAGATTTCATTATTCAGATTAGAGATGTTTTTGGCTTGCTCATGGTGAACAAGTTTTGATAACCCAGTTTGAAAATGCATGAAATGTGGTTCACATGGAGGTGTTGAAGGCGTGAGGCTTTATTATAGACAATGTGTATATAAGGTGGGTGCCTTATAGCAGATATATTAGAACAAGAAGTAGATTTATCTAGAGTTTAGTGATGTTGGGAAAGGCTCGTTGGTTGTGGTGGCTTCCAATAAATGGTTGTTCTTAGAGTGATGAGAGAAGAGTCTTTCCAATTGATGTTGCTAGTAGACTTTCTTTGTAGTCGAGTCTTCCAATTACTGGGTGGTAGCTCCTCTATGTAAAACTTTGTCCAACATAATAGAATATTTGAGAAGCAACAATAGCGGGTGGTTTTTTTCCCTAGAGAGGGTTTTCCACCAGAAAACTTTGTGTTCTATTATTCCATGATTGATATTGTTCATGGTGCTTTCATGTGGTGATTTTATGATGATTTCTTATGTTAACTGGTGGGTTATTGATTCTTGTTTGTTTCGATAAAAATATTTAAAAAGTAAATGAATCCTCACACTACTGATTCAACCCCACCGGCCCCTCGGCCCCCCCACCACCAGTAGTAAGCTTAATTCCAGCAATTGGTATCAAAGCGAGGTTCTCTTGGTGAAGCTTGATCACGTGAGAGAAAATTGTGGGATTATGGAGAAGAATAAGAGGAAACAATCTCTAAAAAGGAAGAGATGCAAACAAGTTAAGAATGTTGCAAATTAGAAGAACCTCTCCTCCTGGTAAAAGGTATAGAAGACAATACTTTTAGTCATGAACATTTTATTTTTTGTTGCGAGTCTAGTGATAATGATCTCATAATAATTGAAGAGGATAATGATTAGATTTTTGAAGTTGATTCCTCAAGAGATGAGGAATATGTTTTTCCAGTACAAGAATCTGAGGATGATGAACTTAAAATATTAGTAACCCTTGAGGCTGAAAACAAATCTCAAGGAATGTTAATTGAAAAGCAGATGGTTGAAAAGAAATATTTGAAGCAATTGGTCCAAATTCTTTAGGAGAGAGAGCATGCATTTAAGGAAGATATTTCTAATCTAAAGAATCAATTAGAGAAGGCAAGAAACACTGAAGGTGAGATTAGTAATTAGCTAAAGGAATAGACTAGCAATTGTAGAAAACTTGAAGCAGAAAAAGAAGAAAGCATATCAAGCCAAAAAGGGGGAAATGAAGAAAAAATAAAAAAACCTAAAGAAAAAATTTGCAGCAACTCTGAAGGACGCTGCCATCAAAATTAGGAAGTGAAGAATGAAATAAGAAAAGCTATGAGAAATGTTAGATGTTTTAACTATCACAAATTTGGACACATTTATGCTAATTTTAAAAGCAAAATTACAAGACCTTCCCAACAAAAGAAGCAATCACATGTGTATAATTCTTAAGGAATCAGTCAAGGAAAGTTAACCCCATCAGTTTCCAGGTACACAAATTTCTTTCATGGGTACTGTTATTTGTGTAATGAATTTGGTCATAAAGGTATTCGCTATAAAAGGCACTCCTTTTTGCCATTTTGTTGACACATTAGATGTTTTTTTTGTAATAATTTAGAGCATATGGCCAAAAACTGTAAATTGCCTATTGCCATCATGGAGTCCAGATGGAAGAAAAAGAATCTTGGTGTGAATAGTTCCAGCATGTGTCAAAGTAACAAGCACTTGAAATACAAGAAAGTCTGGAAAAGAAAATAAAACTGAGGCCAACTCAGCGTTAGGGGGAGCTTGAAGCAAGAAATGTAGAATTTCAGGTGGAGTTCCTTCGAGAAATGCCCCATCAACAACTAGGTAGGGTTTTTAAATTATATATGTGTGTCTTCCAAATGACATTAAATATGGATTTATGAGCTATTTTCGATCTTATTTCTTGCAATAATAATGGTTGAGTTACATTCACCAAACAATGATTTTATGATCAGCTTGTTGCAGACAAAAGAATGAATTAAAAAGGGGAGGAGGTCGACCCCCTAAAATGACAGCCGAACTCCAAGAAAATTTGGTTGTGACTTGTGAAAACAAGAAAAGTTATCACGATGATTAGATGTGTTTTTGAAAATTAATTTTAAAAGAAAAAGAAAAAGAAAAAGAAAAAGAAAAAGAAAAAGAAAAAGAAAAATTAATTTATTTACATACGAATCTACAATATTTACACAATGAGAAGTATTGGTCCACGAAAAGTCCTTGATTTATGAGCAAATAGAAGAAGGATCTGGAGATAATTGACCAATAAAATTACGAAAATAATAATATGCAAAATAATTTCCCAAAATATTATTAGTAAAAGAAATAGGTTTATTTTCTTCTTCTAGGTCAGTAATAGTATGTTTCATGTGTTTTTCTCGATCAACTCTGATATGACTGGGCTTACCATTATATCGCAACCAGATACGTGACTAGCCAATTGCAAAATATACATTTAACTTTTCTGACCAATCTCTGCTCAAGTTAAGGCCGTAAAATTCAAGAATATCAACTATTATATCGTCTATGATCTAGAAGACCTTTGGGATTCTAACCTAGTTAAGGTTTCTTTTATTTCACCTAAAATCTTGAATTTTGATCTATCAAGTTGTATTACGTTGGCATTGATGATGCAGTTGTTGGTACAATTGCTGGATGCAATCTTGTTAGTTGGCATTGATGTCAACTTGGTAGTCGGATGATATCTAGTTGTTTATGCTTGATTGATTGCTTGATTGATAGGCTTGAGTGATTGCTGGTATTTTTGTCTTGTAGTGCGACTTGGCTTGTGATTATGTTGCTTGGTTGACATGTTAGTTGCAGGGTGATTTGACAGTTATGCAAATGTTATGTGCTTGGAGTAGATATTACCATGGTATAGGTGTTCATGGGATTATCATAACCATGGTATTTACTCATGGTATTGAACAGGAGATTACCATGGTAAAAGTGTCTGTGGTATCAGCATAACCATCGTATTTACCCGTGGTATTGACCAAGAGATTATCATGGTACATGGGTCTTTGGTATCGACATAACCATGGTATTGATATGGAGATTACCATGGTACATGGGTCCATGGTGTTGGAATAACCATGATATTGACTCGTGGTATTGAACCATAGTTTACTATGGTATAGGTGTCCATGGTATTGGGATAACCATGCTATTTTCCTATGTTATTCACATGGAGTTTATTGATGATATTTATGGAGATTATTAATGATATTTTGAAATATATTCTTGTGATTACTTTTGAGTTGTGTGGATTGATTTGGTGAGTTATGTGACTGATGGTGTGAGTGTATGGGTGGAGTGAGTGAGTGCTAAAATACTTTATATATATAATTATACATATGTAGATGAGTTCAAAGTGTGCAAATCAGATTTGATTATTCATATTAGAGATGTTGTTGGCTTGCTCATGGTGAGCAAGTTTGTTGGCTTGCTCATGGTGAGCAAGTTTTGATAACCTAGTTTGAAAATGCATGAAACATGGTTCACATGGAGGTGTTGAAGGCGTGAGGCTTTATTATACACAATGTGTAGAAAAGGTGGGTGCCTTCTAGCAGATAGATCAGAACGGGAAGTAGATTTATCCAGAGTCTAGTGATGTTGGGAAAGGCTCATTGGTTGTGGTGGCTTCCAATGAATGGTTGTTCGTAGAGGTATGAGAGAAGAGTCTTTCCAATTGATGTTGCTATCAGGCTGTCTTAGTAGTCGAGTCTTCCAATTACTGGGTGGTAGCTCCTCCATGTAAAACTTTGTTCAGCATAATAGAATATTTGAGAAGCAACAATAGCGGGTGGTTTTTTTCCCTAGAGAGGGTTTTCCACCAGAAAACTTTGTGTTCTATTATTACATGATTGATATTGTTCATGGTGCTTTCATATGTTGATTTTATGATAATTTCTTATGTTAACTGGTGGGTTACTGATTCTTGTTTGTTTTGATAAAAATATTTAAAAAGTCAATAAATTCTCACACTACTGAGTAGTGATTTCAATTCCAACAATTGGTATCAGAGCGGGGTTCTCTTTGTGAAGCTTGATCACTTGAGAGAAAATCGTGGGATTATGGAGAAGAATAAGAGGAAACAATCTCTGAAAAGGAAGAGCTACAAACAAGTTAAGAATGTTGCAAATTAGAAGAACCTCTCCTCCTAGTAAAAGGTATGGAAGACAATACTTTCAGTCATGAACATTTTATTTCTTGTTGCGAGTCTTGTGATACTGATTTCATAATAATTGAAGAGGATAATGATCAAATTTTTGAAGTTGATTCCTCAAGAGATGAGGGGATGATGAACTTAAAAGATTAGTAACTGTTGACACCTAATCCTCAGTGATTGGGGAACTGAATGTGAACAGTCATCGAGAAGATGAACTGAACAATCACATTCATGTATATATTAGATAGCTGGCTAAATGAATAAACGCATTAGTTTTCTGGAGTTACTCCTGGTCTGACATGGTATCAAAGCACAGGTCCCAGGTTCTATTTTTAACCTTGCTTTGTAACTCCTGTCCACTGCCTGCCTTCTGCTCATCTGTCCCACACCTGAAGGAAACCCCTGTCTGAAAGAAACGCTGCCGCTGCATACCTAACATCTGAGAGAGTGCCTGAAGGTAACGCTCTTGTATCAACGGATATGAATTTGCTGTCTGGTATTAAACGCTCAGGTGTCATTTGAAAACGGTCAAATATCCTCCGCGCGCCCCAACATAGGGGTATCACTGTTTTAACTATTCTCCGTGTCACTGTTGTTTATGGTTTAACTATTCTCCGCTCACTATTTTTTATTTAGATTCTTAAATACCCATCTCTACGCATTCGGTCGTTTGGACCAAGCGGCGGCTAGGGTGATAATGCAAACCAAATCCAGTAGCAATATGCCTATCTCACTCAAATCTTTGGGGCAAACTTAAGCCCTTCACTGCATTATATTGATTAGTGCCATCGACGGATGCAAGGGTGGTAGTCTCTGTTGCAGGCAATCTGCTTTACTCTTTTCCGTGATCACTCTTAGTCTGTATGAGGATATCTTCGACCTGACCTGGGTTCGACTCGCGGGAAGAGCTAGTATAGACTTGTTTGGTTTGCAGTTGAGAAATCTAATGTATCCAGAATTCTGAGCATTGGAATAATGATGGGATACAATTATATGGTGGGTAACCCGGCCAGTAATACTACCCATCAGTGAGAAAATTCTCCGGTTCCATTTCTCGTAGGCGGAGTGGTTGCCATTGTAGCTGTGGCTGCAGTTTCCCTGCTCATTCTGGTTTGCTCTTTCAGGACACAATGTGGTCAGCATGAAGAGAGCAATAATACCGCAGCTGCTGTTGAATGCGGGAGGAGCTGGTATCAAAGCACGGGAGGAGCTGGTATCACCAATTTGTTGGAAATCTTCACAGGGTTCACCCTTTGTGGGCATTGAAACACCATGAACTGCGTTTTGTGAGTCACGAAAGTTAGGAGCTTTTGTTACGAGTATCACGCAAGCGTTTCAGGACTCAGCTTTAAATTTTTAGTCGTAACATGTATTGCATATGATGCCAATCATGTAATTTATGACTGCCAGTGATCTTTCCCATGAATACGTAGTGCCATCAATATTTTGAATACGCAGTGCCATCCATATGTTGAATACGCATTTTTGAATACGCAGTGCCATCCATATGTACTATTGTTGAATACGCAGTTTTCAAAATTGTTGATTGTAATGCTTTAGAAACGCACATGATGTTCATTGCAATATATATGAAACGCTGTCTGAGAATGTCTCTAACTGCTGTTTGAAGAAATGCACATGGTGATGTAAGCTGATATTTTAAACGATGATTGATATATGCATAGCGCAGTTTTGGTATGTCACTGTTTTAAACGTTGTTTGATTGAAGTCCATCATACTTTTAGATGCCGAGGATAGTAGCAGAAAATTTGACTATATAGCAGCAAAAGTTTTTTTTTCATAAGAGATATTTTTTTGCCATCAGAAGTATTAGTCTATCAGCAAAAGTTTTTTTTATATCAGCAGAAGTAATCTTTTACAGAATGCATTCAATCATCTCTATGATAGGAATAGTTCTCACTGGCAAGGAGAACTATCCTGACTGGTCCAGGATGGTACAACACACCCTCATCTTCAATGAGTTGTGGAAAGGAGTGTGTGTCGGAGAAGGAGACAGTGACCCAGAAAAGCCTACATCAGACAAAGAGCTCGCCATCTGGGAAAACAAGAACATCAAAGCATATGCATTAATCGCAACGTCTGTAAATAAGGAGGTGAGTCGTGACATTTCAACATGTTCAACTGCCTTTGAAGCTTTATGAAAGCTCAAAGAGCTCTATGACTCACATTCTGCACTTGAAGTCGTCCAACTTATGATTAAACTCTTCACTCTTGAACTGAAAAATAATGATCCTCTTGCTCTTGCATCTGAAATAAAATCTATAGTGCATGATATCAAATCCACTAA